>OAMR01000344.1:470984-506696 GCA_900205405.1 Echinochloa crus-galli
CCGAGGGCCCGTGCGTCCGTGCCGTGTGGGCCCGGCGCGGGCGAGCCAGCGCCATCACAGCCGGCCAACCCCTCCGCCTCCTTTCCCACTACTACTCGCTCGCCTCGCCGTGCCGTCCTCCTCCCCTTCTCTCTCCTCCTCCTCGCTCTCCACGCCACGCATCGCCTCGTCTCCCCGGAAGGCGGCAGCGCCCGCGAGGACGGGGAAGGGAGGGAGCGGGGATGAGGATGCTGTCGAAGGCGTGCTCGATCGTGGCCTCCCTCCCGCGCTGCTCCTCCTCCGCCGCCCCCACGGTCGCCTCTCTCTCTCTCCCTCTTCCTTTTCCCGCGGTGGTTCTCGGCGGGGGTTTGGATCTGGGGTTGGGGGTTTCCGTCGGTGCGCGAATCGCCGCGGACTGAACCTGCCTCCGTTCCAGCCAACGGAACTGGCGGTCTCGCGTACCGGCCTCTGGCTTCCCGCGTAATTGCGGAGATGTCCAGTTGTCTATCGGTTTCTGTACTTGTTCCATTGACTCTAGCTAGTTTCTGTGTGAATTTGCGCGGTATCGAGATGGGAATTGCTGCGTCACTAGTTCTCTTCGAATTCTTAGTTGTGACTTATGGGAGATTTTGGTCTGGTTATGTTGTTCTGCAGATGAGGGGGCAGCCGTCCTTGCTGCCGAGCGTGCGGAAGCAATGGCTCGGGAAGCCGCTGCTGTACGGGATCGGCTCCCTGTTGATCATGCCACTGAGGACGCTTCACGGAGTAGGGCGTGTGTTTGGTGCAGGGCGGTTCCTCTGCAACATGACTAGCGTCTCGTCGTCCCTGCAAATTGAGCTTGTAAGTGCTCCTAGCTAACCAACGAGCCGTTATTCTGAGTTAATGTTGTTGATGTTTGCTTAAGACCTGTCAATGTAAGTGCCTCGTCATCTCTGTATGTGTAGGAGAGAAATCAGCAATTAAAAACAGTTACTTGTATTTCGAGGAGAAGCTTTTTAAACTAGTTGTGAATTGTGATGAGTTTCTTAGAATTGGATGGCATTACTTTGTAGCGAGAGACACAAAATGCCTTAGCACCATTTTTATCATGAAAAAAAAAAGTCTCTCATTCTCTTCCATCCCATCAGTCATTCCTTTACTCATGCTTTGCCTTTCATCTATCCGCTACCTACAATGATATGGACTGGGCACCCTAGACTGTATCTATAGGACCGACATCGTCAAGCATTCATTGGTGGGCCACATAGTTTGCAAATTATTTTTTCATAGTTTCTTCCACATATACTGGCTATCCTTCATAAGATGGAAGCATAAAGAAATTGCAGGTATTGTCACAGGTAGGAAAACTAGAAAAGAAGAGACGATTCATTTACCAAAAGACCTTTTATATAAGTTCTTAGCAGAACCTTGTTGCTTTTTACATACTATTACTCTAACCTCCTGCCTGTAGATTTCTTAGTATTCATCAGCAACTATTGTCGTTTCTGTGCAGATACCATGCCTTCGAGATAACTATGCATATATCCTGCATGATGTTGATACTGGAACAGTTGGAGTGGTGGACCCTTCTGAAGCTACACCTATTATAAATGCATTGGAAAAGAGAAATCAGAACTTGACCTATATACTGAACACCCATCATCACTATGACCATACTGGTGGAAACCTGGAACTGAAGGCAAAATATGGTGCAAAGGTATATATTTGGGCTCTTCTCTTTTCTTCCATTTGTTTAGCAACTCTGCGACAGTGCATGATACAACCAAAATGTGTATTGTTATGAGCATTGAGCTGAACTAAAGCCTACAGGCCTTTACTCAAGGATGAATTTACCGTGAACATTTCATATCGCCATCCATTATACTTACCAGTAATACACCGAAAGACACATTTGCCTCATCAGTAATACAACGAAAAATAGGTTTGCCACTATAAGAAGTCACACACAGGCTTACTTGAGGAATAACCATTATTATCTGCTGGATTTTAAACGTCATCTACCTTGAAAATTATTAATCAGCTAGAATTTAACAGATTTGTCACTATCTTTCTGCTGTATGCTCTACCACTTGAACTTCCTAAATGTCAAAGCGTTGATCGATGAAATTTATGTTGTCTGCTTTTATCTTCTAACAATCATATGCATTTTTCTTAGGTTATTGGTTCTGAAAAGGATAGGGATAGAATACCTGGCATTGACATCACTCTTAAGGAAGGTGACACATGGATGTTTGCTGGCCATCAAGTTCTTGTACTGGAAACTCCTGGGCATACATCAGGTCTTTAATTGGAAATTTCTTCTAACTCATCTTATGTTCGCATTGTGTTTATTTTGAATACCGTAAGTATAACTCGTGCTATGTACACAAAGGTTTCCCATTACATCATCAACAACAAAGCCTTTTAGTCCCCAGCAAGATGGGGTAAAATAAAGGTGATACTCATATAAGCCACCGGCAAAAAAGGAAAAAATAATAATAGAATATGAAAAAGGAAACACAAAAGGTTCATTACAGGGGAGATATATTTTTTGCATTAACACTAGGAGAATGATATGGTTCTATTCGCGGAATGCACAGAAAGTTCTCACTACATTGCATACCAGATTTTTCCTTGTCACGCCCGTGTGGCTATTTTCTCCTGATTTTGTCTAGCCGTTCGTTTAAAATACTTAAGTTGTGCCAAACACTGCTTTTCTCTTGCTGCTATGTTAAAATATGTAAGTTGTGGCAGACTGGCAGTGCTTTATACGAAACATATTCAAAGCAATCATGGCTCCTCATATTTCTTAGAAAAAGCAAACCGAGAATATACATCTTATGTATCTTTTTTTGGCAACAAGGTACTAATGCAACTTCGTTTAGTCACTTCTGACTTTTCATTTATTTCTATTAGGACATGTCTGCTATTATTTTGCTGGTTCTGGAGCCATATTTACTGGTGACACGTTGTTCAGTCTATCGTGTGGAAAGCTTTTTGAAGGGACTCCAGCGCAGGTTTGTTTTTACTAGCCTGCAAATGCTTCCATAATCCATATTCATGTATATTGTAATACTATAGTTAAAATTCTTGTATGCCTGGTTCATGTTTTCTTCTGGACTTTTGTAACAAGCTAGTTCCTTATAGTGCTTTTACTTAAGAAAAGAAGTCCTGTAATTGTGATTAATATGCATATCGCTAGAGCTTCTGATTCTTTTAGAATAATTGAAATTATTTCTTAACTGCAACTAGTAGAACTTGTAAATAATGAGTAAGAAAAATACATTATATGACGTCGGAAGGTTAAAAAGATATATGAACTTGAATCACTGAGTTCTTTGCACATTATGTTCCGTATTGTAGTTGCATTAATTTGAACATGAAATGGGGATAGTTGTGATCAAATTCAACTGCAGACACATTGGACTTCAACCATATGAGAAGGTTGTGAACTCTTGGTAGTTTTATTGATCATTAATGGCTCAGTGCATTTTCCTTTTGCATGGAAGGTATGAAAAATAGTATCTGTGTATCTTTGAGATTTATTTGACCATTTTATCCTTATCTTACCGCAGATGTATTCCTCCCTTCAGAAAATTATAGCTCTGCCTGATGAAACGAAAGTATACTGTGGACATGAATATACCTTGGTATGTTTTTTTTTTCATTTCAGGTCAAATTTCTTCCTGCGTTCACCAGCTATTTAATGCTTGATGTTCCTCTCTTCAGAGCAATTCAAAATTTGCCTTGAGCGTTGAACCAGGAAATAAAGAATTACAGGAATACGCTGCAAATGCAGCTGAGTTGCGCAATAAGAATATACCCACGGTAATATGATTCCCAGTCTTCATGTCATAAGCTAATGCTTCTGAAACGATATTATGCATTTCTTGCCTTATTTACTTTACACGTCATTGATTCTGTTCTTTCCTGTGAACATTTCTGAATGCATGATGCTTACATATTCCACTGATGGGATTACTCAACAGTACTTAAGTGGACCTAACTTCCACCTGTTCTCTAACTTTAATGGAAGTTTTACGTTTACCAGGTGCCAACAACAATTGGGAGAGAGAAGCAGTGCAATCCTTTCTTGAGGACCTCAAACCCAGAAATTAAGAGAACACTGTCCATTCCAGATCATTTCGATGAGGACCGTGTGCTTGAAGTTGTCCGTCGAGCAAAGGATAACTTCTGACTAACAAAAGGAAATTCTCGTGACATGACCATCTTGTTAAAGTTTGGACAAAACTCGTAAGACAAGAAACGTAGGAAAAAAATGGTATATAAGTTTGGGCTAGATTTTGAAGTGCTTCGGCAAAATTGTGTCAAGTGTATGTAGCTTGAGCAGCATCCAGTGATTCTTTTGTCTCCTAAAAATAAACATGTTCTTCTATCATCTACTTTGTAAAAAAAATGTGAACTAGCTGTTTGATAATTAATCTCAGTTCTTGCAGTTCAATACGGTATTTTTGTTGTTTGTGTTGACTGGATGATCTGGTTGGCAATGAAGAATACTTGCCGAATGTATTGACGCAGTGACATTGCATGAATCCATTGTATTGTTTGAAGCCGCGTGAATCCGGGATGAACACTGCAAGGTGAAATGTACTTCAAGGGTAGTACTTCTGAAAGGTGCTACAAAGGGTTCTTTGCTTCATGGCATGATCGCCAAGCTTGGATTTTATGTTACGTTTTGGAGAAGTGCCGTTCAATCATAAACATTCTCGATGTGATGCGTCACCGAAAGAGTAAGCATTAGCACGGACTGTCATGATTCTTCCAGCTTGGATAATACTGAAAGCGATTTGGCTGGTTGTTCTTTGGGTTGTCAAAAGAAAGCTTGGATTCCATGAGGCAATAAATCAAATGTGGCACTGTATCTATCACAGTGAATTTGTAGCAGTATATCTGCCCTAACAACCAGCATGCTCGAGACATGTATTGTACTCTGACAAGACGGCGATAAGGAAAACAAAATACGTACCTAATTTAAATCCTATATAATACTTCGTACATGCAGTGCCACTTTACCCAATCCCAACACATAAAACAATGCAACAGTTCAACTCTGATGTCCTCACTCAAATGTACATAATCTACCTTGGATCCAGATTATAGTACGAGGTTGGGATTTTTAAATTTGACTATATTGAACTTAAACAAATGCTGCAGGTCCTATTTTATTTTACTTATATATGCCGCATCATTGAGATTCGATGGTCAGAAATCAAATTCTTGGTAGACGGTAGTCGCGTACTACTCCGTAGTTGAGGTCGAGGCCCCGGGGTGGTAAAACCGTAAAAGGACTTTCACCTGGGGCTTCCTACCGTTGCTCAGTCTGCTGAGCGACCGCCGGCCGCCGCGGGACAGCGCCCGGGTGGATTTGGAGGGAACTCTGGGAGGCCGGAGGCAGCAGCGGGTCCCGACGTCGGCAAGAGGCGAAACTTACACGGATAGCAGTGAGTTCGATTCACCACCTCTTCTCTGGTTTAGTCCGATCTATTTTTCCTCTTCGCTCCTTGCCGGTGCCATCCTCACTTCCGCTCTCATTTTGCAGATCGAAGCGGGCAACACGAGCGGCCGGCTAGTTCCTTTCTGTTCCTCGTTCTCTTCTGTCACATCATGCATAAGGTCAGTTCATCTGTTTTTCTTTTGCGAGTACAGTTCATCTGGTTGTTTTGTGTGTTTTTCCATCTATCTCTACATAGTTTTTATTTCAGGTTTTTGATAGTTGTAAGGCTGTTATTCAGGAGGTTCGTAAGTCAATCGTGCGGATATGTTTTGATTGGAAGGACAACGGGGTTATGGTCATTCCCGGTGTCATTCTCTCAGTTGACGATGGGGGTGCTACCATAGCAGCAAACTCCACCTTTTTCAAGATGAAATGTAAATGTGTGGTCAATTTTCCAAATGCCACGGGATATGAAGAAGGATTGGATCTTCCTTATGATTTGGTGGTTGATGGAGAAGACTTCTGCACATTTACTCTTAGGCCAATTGAAGATGGTTATATACAGCCAGTTAAGTTTGAAACTCAGCCTGTTAACCAGACTGATAGAGTTAATGCATTTGTGTTCCCTAGAGAAAGCTTTATTACACCGACTGCCTACTGCGGAGGTTCCATCATGTAAGATCTCAGATCTCAAACATACTACTTCTATGTGACATATTGGTTTAAATATCAATCTTCACATTTCAATGAACAGACATGCAAGTACAAGAGTTCTGATTCATGGTTGTCCAATGCACTCATATGGTTACTTAGGCTCACCATTGTTCAATCTACGTGGTGATCTCGTTGGAATAGCATATGATAATGGGCGAGCATGGACTGTGTGCCATCTACAGTATGATGTCCTTGAGAATAGAAACTGGTAACATCTAGTTTGAACTAGAATAATCTTTTTTGAATCATCACGTGTTACTTTTCTTGCTAACGAAAATGCTAAACTTCAAATATTTATGGCTGACATGCTTTAAGAAATGATCATTACATCTTACATATATACCATATGCATAGACTCATAGAGAGTCGGTTACATTAGTTTTATTCTTGGTTTAAGCAAAGTTTCCTTCGATTTTCTGAAGCAATTATCTTAATTTTACACGCGCAGCACTCTTGTTTCCAATGGAGTACCAGTAGGAGCTCCTCCAATTTCAAAAGCTCAGGTGGAAGAATAAAACATTGCAAATCAGATTGTAAGTACATGACAATCAATGTGAATAATTTGTATTCATTGGAGAAAATTCAGTTTGTTACATAAATATATACTTATTTGTAGCTGTTTTTTAATCCCAATAGTTGACTATTGGCAGGAGCCTGAGCAGCGGCACATGAAAGATATCGCCAGTCTGAGCAGGCACTGCAGGAGTTAAGTTGTACTTGTTCTAGTTTTCATTTTCGAACTGTTGTTTGACATTTTAGTGACCATTTGCACTTATTGACTTGTTGATTACTGTAAGGCATTGTGAACTGTTAAACTCTTTTCATGTTCGTCAATGTTAAGCCGTTTCTACTAGGATTGTGTCATCATATTGTTGTGGGAAATGTTTAGGTAATGTTTGGTGATGCATAACCATATATTCACATTTCTTAAACTGTTATGTATACACATCTTGTCTGCTCTTCTAGCTGTATGGTCATAACCAATTAGAAATTGTGTGATACCTACGATTCGATATATTTTATCCTAATAATGTTCCTTCAAGAAGGTTAATCATGTGATGAACATGGCTGGCCCTGTAGTGTAGTCACTCAGGGGCGTTGACTCGGGTGTTGGGTGCCCCAAACCATGTATATATAAGTAATATACATAGTCTGCTTGGCTGCCACAAACCAAGCCCAAGTGCTAAAGGTTGACTTCGCATTAACAAATTGTTTAAAATAATATTTATTGTTACCCTTAGTAGTTTGTATGCTGTAATTTTGATTTTCCGGTATAGCACTGATGAACGCTATCTTTGGATGTATACAAGAGTTTAGCGGTAACACATTTTCATGATATCTATGTTCAATGGGGCATTCGAACTCAGGGCCGGGCCTGGACGATGATGAACTCTTTAATTTGTTTAATTAGCTGCAATTTGTGGAAAATAGTAGCATTTTTCATCCTTTTGTATGATATTCAACACCCCTATGCTTGTTGAGATTAAACAGCACACCATGAATCTTCTTATTTTTCCAACAAAAGCTGGCCATTTGGACATTGTCATATATGTGTACTAAGCAACAGATATGAGTATAGAATTTTCATTATTTAAATAGTTTCAGTTAGCCATGCGTATACATGTGTTTTTTGTACTCATGCGTAGTTTTTTTTGGATAAGGGTACTCATGCTAGGCTTACAGAGCATAGGCCTAGTGGGTTAGCGAATAATCAACGAGCCGGATGGATAAATTAGAATATTAATTTATTTGCAGTATCACTGCTAAACTCTAGCTGGTTGGTTTGGACAATTGGACATAACAACCATCAAGCTGTTAGTATAATCATCCGGTTCAAACAGAACTAGGGCGACAGGAGTGCTACGCCACCCCTACATAATAGAGCACATGGAAGCAAAGAGCATAATAGACATTAGAGTCAACAGCGACATGATGGCATGAACATTGCAGTTCTTTTGTGCATATACAACATGTGGTTAGAGCCTTGTAAACTTGAACAATTATCTGGGATACATTAGTAATTTGTTTAGAAGAAATAAATTGTTAAGGATTTAAGGTACAGGTGTGAACATACATGAAAAAAAAATCTGGTACAGACTCTCAAAGCAGAACTTTACTTTGCTTAGACTCCTGGTCAGGAGTCAATGAACTGAAATCTGCAAGGCTTCTGAGGCTTCCCCTTTATGTGAGCTATGCTGAAGAGGAAGACCTTGAAAGAATCTGGAAATTTGTGACACAAACTAGATGAATATGGTTGCATGAGTCTGTCTTAATGGAACTGGTGGTCACTGATTACCTTTGATTAAAATGCAGTAATTCACAGATATTCATATTGTACAATGCAGAATGCAGAATGCAGAACTGAGAGGCAACACAAAGAACAATTAGAAAAATTATAGTATTATACATATTTTAGAAGCAAGATTGTCCAAAAGAGATGGATTAGCACCTATTTAGCAAGATCATCTTAGATACCATAACTACCTCAAAGAAGAAAGAAAGCATTTCTAGTCTAGCTTCTGCCTATTTGGTGTGGAAGACCATAAAAGTTCAAAACCTTTTGATCAAGGCTCTGGCAAAACAAATACGACAGGTTTGTGAAATGTTGATCTCCCAGTAAATTAATGGGGTACTTTTTGAAGCACATCAGTGAAGCATTCAGCTAGTTGCTTGCATATCAAAGAGCTATAGACTACATCAAATTACATGCTTGTATTTCCTAAAGCAAGCCAAGAAAATTGGAATATTGACATGCAGGCATAAAGATATACAAATAGCAAGTTAGGTTATAGGGAGCAACTAGCCTATAGAAGGAAAATCATATTGAAGATGAAAAATCAGACACATCACCACCTTTTTTCTTAGAGAAGTTTGGCATCCAGTTTATGCTATTATCCTAGCTTCTCTATAATTCAAACTTACTCATCCAATCAATGGCATGTCAAGGATTTAGTTAAATATGTTGTTTAACTTGAACAGCCCTAGAAAAGAGTATTCCTGACTGACTGCAGCTTCAAGGGGAAAAGGGTAAACTTTATGAAGAACCACATCATCTGCTACATACAGATATGCTGCTGCTAAACGAGCCGCTTGTACTAAGCAATTTTGTTTCCAATAACTGTTCACGTTCACTTTCAGATAAGGCAAGTCAAGTTCTTCTTTCACCCTGACTGACATAGAGTACAAAACAAAGGGCAATTTGAAACAAAGTCAAATCTCAGGGAGACTATTAAATTTGAAAGAAAAATGAATTAAACCTTTATTGAATTTTATTTCCTTGAAGCATCTACTGTAGAACCCAGTAGCTCTGCTGCCACTCCATATGATGATATGGGTGCCGCAACAGGCGTGGGCCTCGTAGCAAACCAACGGCAGTGGCATAGGAAGCTTGCAGTGCCATTCTTTTTTTTTTTGTGCGTGTGTGCCTGGTGGACAGACCTTGATGAGATCTTCCATTGCTGGATGCTTCTTTGAATCCCTCGCCAAAGCATAATCTCATCATTCAGTTCCACATCCAAGTCATTAACATTTATAACCCCTGATTTGCCTCACCTTGGTTAAACTGCTGGCTGTCATATGTTGCATTGCTTCATATTTGAATTGGCTGCTAAAGGTTTAAAGCCTGAATCAGGCTTATGGAACCTGCATTTGTTTCTGTCCCATACTTGCTGTTGTATCTTTTGCTAGCATGGCAACCATATTCATCTTGTCAGGTACATGAACTTGTACCGCTGCTCTAATCTCCGGTTTCAGGCCTCAGATAAACTGAGAACGCAAAAATATCATCATACCCACTATTGTGCATAGATACTTGAAATTGTAAGTCTTCAAATGCATCAGCATATACTCTTCTACAGATCCAATCTGCTGCAATTCCGGCAAGCCACCAATGGCCTGTCTATAAATCTATAATCAAATGCCCCGAACTTGTCCTCAACATCCTGCACAAGCACAAACTTGTGCCGAATTCCCATTTCATGTAGGAGGTCTTTTGAAATAGTAAGAGGGCACTTTGAGCAAGTCTTGTATGATGCTGCGGAGCCACGAGATGAGATGATACGACGACATGTTAATATGTTATTAGCTAGCTTTGATGTTTGTGTCGTTTTGTGTTGCCGATGGAGGATCGCGGAATGTACTGATGCTGTGACATTGCATGAACCCAATGTATATTTATGAAGCCGCGTGAATCCGGTATCAATTGTAATGCTTGGTAATGTAGTTCGAGGCGGCTTTATGTGGAAGGTACATGCGATGTGGTGATGTGTCATCTTGCTTGATGGCATGAATGGCAAGCTTGGATTTTACGTCACATTTTAGTGGACGGGTGTTCAATCATCAAAATGCTCGATGTGATGCGTCGCGGAAAGACAAGTGTAACACGAAGTGTTGTGATCCTGGCCATCTGTAACGGCTTTGAGATGTTCCCCGTAATGCTCATTGCTGGCCCGTACTCCGTAGTATATATAAGCTGTTCGCCGTGTCTAGTTGACAGTTCATCCCCTAACCAGCCAAAAGCTACTGTAGCTATTTGTTTTCGCTGAAAGCATGAGGCAGACTGTTCTTTGGTTGTCGAAAGAAAGCCTGATTCCCTGAGCTGTTCAGTTAAGCACGAATCCAAGCTCCAGCAGGGATGGGATCGAGCCTGATGTACATATAAGCAGGGATAGAAGGAGCGGAATGCTCCAGTTTTCAGTGGCAAACTGGCAAATCTAAAGGCCTTAGGCAAATAAAACTAATTTTCAAGTGAAAAAACAAGGATTTCTTTTTCCAAAAACAAAAACAAAATCAGCTGCCCGAAAAGATTCGCAAACCCTTTTGTGCCTTTCCCCATTTCGCCTTGCCCCCCACCTCCACCCGCGATGGCGACCGCCGACCCCGGCCCGGCCCCGGGCAAGCTCGCCTGCGCCGTCACCTTCGGCCGCTCCACCCTCCTCGGCCGCCACCTCGCCGCCGCGCTCGCCGCCTCGGGCCGTTGGTCGGCCGTCGCCGTCCTCGACCCTTCCCCTCCCCCGCCGTCCCCGCCGCCGGCCTCCCCGCTCGTTCGCCACCACGCCGTCGACCTCTCCGACCCCGCGCGCCTCGCCTCCGCGCTCGCCGGCGCCGCGGCCGTCTTCCACGTGGACGCCACCGCCGCCTCCGGGAGCGACGGGTCCTTCCTCTCCCTCCACCGCCTCGCCGCCGGGGGCACGAGGCGGCTCCTCGCGGCCTGCCGCGCCGCCGGCGTGGGGAGGCTGGTGTACACCGGCTCGGCCGACGTGGTGGCCGCCGGCCCCCGGGATGTGGTCAATGCCGACGAGGACTCCGCGGCCTACCCTGACAAGGTGCGGTGACTCGCGACATTGCATTTCCTCAGCGTGATCTGCTCGTCTTTTGGATCCTTGGGCTTGGAGATGATGCGGTGGACTGATGGTTGCTTGGTTTTTGCTTGTTGGCGCAGTTTGGTAATGCGGTGAGCGAGCTCCGGGCGCAGGTGGAGATGATGGTGCTAGGTGCAGATGGGGTGGACGGGATGCGGACTTGCGTGCTGCGCCCGAGCAATCTGTTCGGGCCTGGGGATTCGAGCTTGGTGAGGTTTGTTGCTGGATATGCAAGGTCTCCCTTGGGCAAGGTATTCCAAACTGAAATTCACTGGTTTATGTTCTACATGTCTCCACAATTCAGATGTTGGCAACTCAATTTCTTATGTGGAAGGTCTACATATAGTTGAAAACGATTAAGACTTAAGAGTCTGTTAACATGATTAGTGAACTGAGTGGAGCTAAGGGTGCATGGAGTTTTATGTGCCATAAAATGGTGATTTGGTGAATATCCATAGAGCTTTGCTGTAGACATATAGATTTTCCATTTAAATATGTGATTAAGAATTATGTTACAATTCATCTTGCGTTTCTGTGGTTGCCAGAGTATTTTAGAAAGCGTGTACAGAGTTACAACCTAGTTGCTTCAGCAGTGATTCCAGATAAAAGATTCTTGGTCACCATTTGACTTAACATTATTCTCCCAGTTGGTTGTGACTAATATTTCTTAGTGAATGGGCCTATTTACATTAAGCAGATGATATCCGTATCCGTAGTTGTAATATTTCACGATTGTAACTGCACTTAGTCTCTGATTCTGTCTGGGAGATGCAATATGGATTTATATTTATTTTTCCTTCACAATTATTAGGCTCCTTTTAGCCAACCCAGTTGCTGCCTCTGCATCTTCTAAAGAGAAAATTGCATATTTGCCGCTTCCTTGACCCCAATATGGGACTTGCCATCAGAAAACATAAACTGCAAACTGTCCCCAATCCTCTTCAAATTATGAAATGCTGGTTTTTGTATGCTGTTCTTTTCAGTTTGTAATAGGTGGTGGCGGTAACATGTCTGACTTTACCTACGTGGAGAATGTGGCCCATGCCAATATTTGTGCTGAGGAAGCCTTGTGTACAAATGCAGCTTCTGTTGCTGGGAAGGTACAATTTTACACATGTAAAAGGGCTATATTTCAGCAACATTACTTTATTGTTAATTCTGTGCATTGAATTTTTACAGCCATTTTTCATTACCAATGGCGAACCTATGGAAACATGGGAGTTTATGAATTGCATGATGGAAGCTATGGGTTGTCAGAGGTATTTGTCCCTCCCTCTTTGCCCCCCTCTATTCTTTGAAGGTAACTCGTGAAACTAACATGTGCTATGGTTTCTCATCCGTTTAGGCCAAGGATTAATCTTCCTGCCAAGGTGTTATTATATGCTGCATTGTTCTCCAATATGATTCACCACAGGCTTGGTTTTCAAATGTTTTCTACTCCTCTTCTACATCTGGATACAATATACTTCTTGTCATGCACAAGAACTTTTAGCACTTCAAAAGCTAGAAGATTACTTGGGTACTACCCAATTGTGTCATTGGAGGTGAGCTTGTTTTCTACCATGCTGGATTACAATCACATATGTTCCTTTGATCATTTGTTTGATACTTCCCATCTGTATTGCTTGGTATATTTCTCATAAAGGCACATGAGGCCTCTAGAAAGACTTTCTGCTTCTTGTAATGCAGATGTTGATAGATAATAAGTTATAATGTTTAACATGAATCAGGATGGAATTACGAGAACTGTTGGGTCATTTTCAGAACTATCAGATAATTTGGGTTTCTTAAGGAAACAAGGTCGTGCCTTTGGATCATCGAAAGCAGATAAGCTGCTAGGAAGTGGAACAGGTGACACAACTGTCGTTCTTTAGAAAAATAGCTTTCTGGTATTTGCTGCTTGCCCCCAAATTGAATGAACAAGAGCCTTTGGATGCCAATTTTTTCTGATACAGTTTTGTAGAATGATTTTCATTACTTACTGATCACTCCATTGTGATTTATATATGTTTTTTTCCCTCTTGACATGTTACATTTCTACTGCAGCTGCTGATATTCTTCTTTGGAGGGATGAAAAGAGAACCTTTTCATTTGTGACATTATTGTTTCTGCTTTTCTACTGGTTCCTGCTTTCAGACAGAACTTTTGTTTCATCGGCTGCCAAATTCCTTCTAGTGGTCTCCCTTGCTCTTTTCATCCATGGCGTGCTGCCTTCACAAGTGTACGTGTTTTCGTTGTTCAGCAATCTTTTGAGTAGACTAATCTGATGCAGGTGTTACACCCAGTTCATGCAGAAGAAAAATTCTGTGGTGTATTATGTTTGAGTACTGAGGTAGTGAGGTTGAACTTTTATTGCAGGTTTGGTTTTACTGTTGAGAAGGTCACTTCTGATCATTTTGAAGTATCACCCTTAGCATTGAGGAATTCACTTATGTGCCTGGCTTCTGCATGGAATGGGAGCATTCATAAACTGAGGATTCTAGCAGAAGGAGAAGACTGGAGTACCCTTTTAAAGGTTGGTGTTCAGCTTAAGTTCATTAGAATACCTAGTGTGATGTTTCATTTTTCCATTCGGTGCTGTCTATTCAGTTTAGGATCCTTAAGCCACATATGATATGCCTTTACATTTCATCTACTTTGGTGATTGCTAGTAGTGTTCTATCTCTAGCATACCCATAAACCATCTTTTCTTTTCTGACAGTTCTATGATTAGGTTTAGCTGTTTTGAACAAAGCATATTGCATGGACACCTTTGACTATTCGAGATGTTTCAGCAGTTCATCTAAAAAAATATGTTTGTGCAAAGTTATTTAAGCCCTTAGTTAAGTTGATATACTTTTGGCGTTAGTTGAGCTAGAAATATATTTTTTTCTCGAATGACGTTGGAGAGCTGTGTGTCATTTCGTTAAGATAGAAAAGAGAGTACGACGAGTTCAGTTAAGGACCAAAACCCGAATATGAACCCACACCCACCCACAACAAAACGAAGAATACAAACGTGCCACAAAAACAAACAGAACCTTGACCAAGAACAACACTGCCTAGCTAGCTGTGGTTAATGACCTGGCTAGGAATTTCTGGAGTTTGGTTGCTCCAGCCATGCCCCAAAGAGTGTTTTCATCAGTCACTGCCCGAAGAGCAAGAAATAACTTATATGGAGTAAACTGCCTTCCTGCGTCTAGAATACATCATTTCTTTCATCATGTTTGGTTGATGTTTGCAAGATACTCAGTTTAATGATTGTTAGAAGCAATCATTCATTTCTTCTCAATTAGTCAATAATTCAACCTGTTTAAAAAATCTTTCTTGATTGACAGTGTTTAGAAGGATCCACAAAATAGCTACAAGTTTTCATTCGACCAAAAGAGAGACTTTAAGTTGAAATTCCCTGCAAATCAATAATGAATCCATGTTCCAGGGAAAACCTAGCTATTTTTGTAAGAATGGTACAATTGTGTAAGTGTGTTATAAATGATTGATCCATAGTTTCTTCACTATGTTGCAGGTGTTTTCATTTTTGTACAGCGTCAAGCTGTTGTTGAACTTTCAACTCAGACTGCTGATGGGTCTTGGTAAGGGATTAATTTTCGCCACTTCTCAGTTGTGCTGAACTGCACATTTACTGTCATAAAACAAATTCATCGTCTGATTCTCTTCTCCTGTATGCAGTATTGGCGTCCTTGTTCATTGTCTTCATTGTCTATGAACAATGTGAGGAAGAAATTGACAGTTTGGTGGCAATTGCTTCTGTCAAAATCAAGTGGCTAATGGACAGAGTAGTTGGAAATCTGCCGGCTTCTTTGAAGGCATATATATCCTAGAGCAGGCATCCATGATCATGAACATATTTCACATACTTTTGAAAGCACTGTTGTCATGGCATTTCTTTCTGTAAAAAAGGCCTTAGTTCTTTTAAGCTAACATGTTCTGTACAATTTTACTCGAATTTGCTTACTGCTGTTTAGAATTTGAGAGTTGACATACAGCGAGATGCTATGTAAACGTTGTTCCATTTGGTATGTGAGACTTCACAATGCTGTCTAGCTGCCTGTGTTTATGCTCACTCATGGTGTACCCGTACCAAACGATCAAACATGTGTATTCCATACTGAACAAATTTGGGCTTTCACATTGGTTCAGGATTGTGGTGCAAAGATTGGGATGTGTTAATGGTGCTATCTGTATATATCCCAGAAATACGCAAGTCTTTTTATCATCCTCTCACGGTCTCACCCGTGTCGTCCACCTTGTGTCCACGCTCTGCCCTGGGAGGGAGGCTAGGACAAACCAAGGTTTTAAATCTCCTGCTTTAGCCTTTTGAGATCGAAAACCGCTATTTGAAATCATGTACAATTTAGCCGTTAAAAACCGCTTGCCTCATTTAACCCGCTATTAGCTGTTTTTTTGACCTCAACCGCTAAACCCCTTAGCCCGCTATTTAAAACCATGGGACAAACCTTTAGGCTTCGTTTGTATGGGCTTGGCATTAAATTGGATCCAATACCAAAGCAGCCATGACATTGAAATGAGCTATAATTCCAATGTTGTTATGACCATCGTATTGTCCTTTGGAATCCTAAAAAGGCAACCTAATTTAATTCTTGTTTGGATGTAAAAGAGGATGGAATTGATATTCGTCCCCATCAATGCTCGCAGACCCCTGCTTGCGGCGAGCTCCGGCGAGCACCCGACCCGTCGGTCTGACCACGGCCCACCTCCGCCTCACCCCTTCAGCGCCCGAGCCCGCCGCCGCGGCGACGTCTTCCCCGCTTCCGAGCTCCTTCCCGACGAACTGAGCATGCACGGAGGAAGGAGAGGAAACTGAGAGGGGCGAGGAGGAGGAAGCGGCACGGGGGAGGGAGCGGTGCAGGGGAGGAAGCGGCAGCGCGGCGGATGGAGCGGCACGTGGGAGGAAGCGAGGCGGCAGGGGAGGAAGCGGCGGCGTGGCGGAGGGAGCTGTTGAATCTAATTCTTAGCATTAGTATAACATAAACAGGATCTTAGCTTAACCTAAATCATGATCAATCAATCTAATGCGGAAAACATTATGGTGTAACTCATACCGTCGTTAGTAGCCGCCATAGGTGTGCTCCTGCCGTAGAGGAAGTAGTCGTACTTGTCGATGTAGGCGTGATGAAGAGCGTCGAGTCAAGTAAGATAAACTTCGGTCTTCTGCACTCCTTCAGCTCTCTAATCGATCGGTGTTTCAATTTGGGGCGAGTTACTAATTGTTGGCGATGAGAAAATAAGCCCAAATCCCTTCCAGGTGTCGGAGTAGAATACATTAGGGACACCTGCCGATCACCGTGTCGGAGTCCTAGTCCACCACGAGATGAAAAACGTGGAGTCCTATTTCCTTCTGGAATCAACTATGAAAATCACATTTTAAAAATAATTTCCAACAGGAGCGGCTCATGGGAGGAAGCTGCGGCGCGACGAAGAGAGCGGCGTAGGGGAGGCAGGGGAGGGCGCCGTGCGGCTTGCCGCCGGTGGGCTGGCGCAGGACACGAGGAAGAAGACGCCGTGCGCCGGTGGAGGAAGACGTCGTGCGTCGTGCCTCGCCGGAGGATGCCTTCTCGCCCTCACCTCGCGGACCTTGCCCTCCTCAGTGCTGCCCGTCGGCGGGGCCCTACCCACCTCCATGCCAGCCATGAATCACCGGAGGAGGCTGCGCCGCCGTTGAATCGCTGGAGCTGGCCGGGGAGAGAGAGGAGAGAGATGCGAGAGAGGGGGAGATGCGTGAGGGAGATGCGTGTGGGGGGCGAGCGGGCGTTTCCGCCCAATACGGAGCTGCTCGGCTCGGTATTGCGGGAGAGGGGTGCGGCAGCGGGTTGAATTCCTTTTGGTATTGGGCTGAAATTCTGGTCATCAATGTCAAAGCCATCCAAACAGCAGAATTTGTGTGCAACAATGCCAATTCCGAATTTTGGGCTACTATCTACATTCAAACGGCGTGTTATCTTTCTTCGCCTCGCAGCCTGCGCAGTCAGCTCTCCACTTGACAGTTGCCACCGCAGCACTCTCTCTGCATTGCAAGAGCATTGCTGCTGTCACATTTTTTTTCTCACTTATAATAGATTCTCGTGTTTGAAGTCCCTTTTCTGTTTTGATTAGTTTGTTTCAATACACGTCATTCTAGAAACAATCGGAGATAGGAGTCCATTTTGAACCATAAATTAGAAGAGCGGTTTCTCGCTGTGTATTCTTTTTTTTCGAGACGAGAGTTTGAAATGGACTTGGGTTTTCTCATTCTGTATTCTTTTATTTGAAACGAGATAGATTGAAATAGACTTGGGCTTTATCCAGTGACGGAGGACAAATCAAAATTGAGGTATGGTGTAGCTAACAGGCTACAGTATATAACACTGATTTAGTAAGTAAGAGGTTTAAAAACTTTGAGTCGCATGTTAACTATATAGGCATAAAGGAATTTTGAGGTATGGCGGCAGCCACACCTAGCCCTACTAGGCCCTCCGCCACTGGTTTTATCTGTATTTAAAAGTGACATGCAGGTCCCTCCTATGAGATTGGCGCATAGAAAACACTGAGTCACGTGACATAGACAAACACAGACATCAAATCTCACGGAAGATATACCACACTTTTTGCATTTTAGCTTTTTTTTGAAAGAATCTCACGTTTAGATCTATGAAGAAATGAATTACGTTTTTGGACATAGAAATCAGCGCTACGGTTCACGGCGCCGAGATAACACGTCTCGACACCACGATTCCTAGCACCGAGGTGCCATGCTGGAAGATGAGGTGGCGTCTACGTGGCAGATACATCGGCGCCGAGGTCAACACTACACCGAGGTCTCTCTTTGCGCCACTTTTGCTCGGGTCAACGTGGGAGCTCGTAGCCAGCACAGGGGCTCCGCACGCCGCATAGGGCAGGGGTCAGCCGGCCCCACACCGCAACTGCGTCCGCGGCCAGAACATGCGCACGTGGCAAGGCAGACGAGCGGCCAAGGTACAACCGCTGGCACACGTAGCGCAAGCACTACGTGAATTTTTTAGAGATCTAAACGTGAATTTTTTTTTCGAAAAAGGGTGAAAATGCAAAAAAGGCATACGGAGAGTTGGAGACATAGCCAGGGCCAAGCTGGTGTAGACACACACGGGCCTAGCCTGATCCGATTCGAACACAGAAATGCGCGTATGTGACCCCATCCATAAGAGCATGGTTAATAATCTCGCCGGCCGCCGGCTGCAACGGAGGCTCATCCTTCTTTTTTTATTCCACGCTGCCGCAGTAGTTTATTTCTCCTATCCCTTCCATAGTGGCGCCAGCCAATCAGAGGAAGAAAGCAGTGCTGCCAGTGAAAACCGCCCGCTTTTTACCGCCGCTTCACCATCCGCCCTCTCGTTTCTCTCTCCACTGAATTGGGTTTCGCCAGTTCCCAGCCTTTTATTATACTTGCTCTAAGTAGCCGAGTGTCCCGGACCCGGAGGCCCGTCTCGCTCGAACCCGAAATTCCCCATCCTCGTCTAGGGTTCCAGCGATCTCCCTCCGACCCTCCCTATCTCCCGCCGCGCCGGCGATGTCGTCGGAGCCGCCGCCCGTGGAGTCCCCCGATACGCCCGCCTCCGCCTCCGCCTCCCCTCCGAAGGATGCCGCCGCCGGCGGGTTCGCCGCCGCCGCTGGGGTCCCGGAGACGAACACGCTCTGGGTGGGCAACCTGCCCTCGTATGTGAGCGAGGGCGACTTGATGGCGCTGTTCGCGCCGCACGGCGCGCTCGATTGCGCCCTCGCGCGAGCCGGCTCCCGCAGCTACGCGTTCGTCCTCTTCCGCTCCCCCGCCGAGGCCCGCGCAGCCGTCGAGGCCACCCGGGGCGAGAAGGTCAAGGGCGCCGCCATGCGCACCGAGTTCGCGCGGCCGGTAATTCCTCTCTTGCTCTGCCTCACGCTGGGATCTGCTCCCTCCAGCCCTAGATTTTGCTTTGCTGCGATCTGTGTTCCCGCGTTGTGATTTCTGTGCTAGGAAAGTTCCGCCTATTAATGTGACGGTGTTGATTGATCTGTAATCTGGAGCTGCTGATGTATGCTACGCAGGCAGTGTTGGTCCAGGATACTGGCCGAATGCTATGTTGATCGATTCACACAGTTGGGCTGATTGGGTCCTTATCCTGTATTAGATGATCCTTAAAGCATACGGACAGTTCTGTGCGATGATTTATGCACGAATGCATGTTGATGCAGTTTTATGCTAATCAGCAGCTAACTTGCTTTGAAGATTCAGTGCATAGCCTATACGACATGGTTAATGTTAGGTTAGACATGGGACTTCTAGGCATCAAGCTATTTCATGAAAATGCAGGATTGGATGAGGTCATGTGTTTCCATTGTTTTCCTGGAACTGGAAAGACTACCAAGCCTTATGGATTTTGTTTGCTGGTTTGGTTTTTGCAGGCAAGAGCTGTTAGGAATCTGTGGATTGGTGGCATTAGCCTGTCGGTTTCAAAGGAGGAGCTAGAGGAGGAGTTCCAAAAGTTTGGAAAGGTTGAAGGTGTTGCATTCTCCCAAGATCAGACTTCGGCATATGTCGATTTCGAGAAGCTTGAAGACGCAATTTCTGCTCACAGATCTTTGAATGGAAAAATGTTAGGTGGCAAAGAATTGTGTGTTGATTTCCAGAGATCCAAGGGAAGAGCGGTGTGTATCCATCATTGACTGGCTTTGCATTTCCTCTATTAAAAGTTCAATGGCAGGATTTTTCTTATGGGAACTTGTTTCTACTTATTTATGTAGGAATGGTCAGAAGCGAGCAGCTTCAATGGTAGAGTATCTGGGACACCAGGTGACAAGAGAGGCACTGGCCCTCCAAAGGTATGCCCTGTTTAGATATATAATTGTTCTTGTCTCCTTTGATACTGGTTGTTCTCTTTTATCTGCATTGGTAGCTTATTATCATGGTCTGTTTGCCTGCCAGGGTTCTGCTGGAATACGGATGAGAGAAGCGCAACCTACAAATGTTCTGTGGGTTGGTTTTCCTGGTTCATATAAAGTTATAGATGAAGAGGCGCTTAAGCAAGCTATGTCAGCATTTGGTGTCATTACTAAGATAAAAAGTTTCCAGACAAGGCAGTATGCTTTTGTTGAGTTTGCAAGCGTCGCAGAAGCTTATAATGCTAAGACGAATCTAGATGGCCATCTTTTTGATGATCCCAGGATTCAGATTCTTTTCTCGAACAGTGAGCTTGCACCAAATAAATTGGATAACCCCACATCGCTTGCTGGATTTCCTAGGTCGGAAACGTATTCTAGTGATGGTCGTCATGGCCCTAGTCTTGGCAGTGGTACTTTGCAAGGGTATGATCCGCCAAGAGGAGGAAGAGCAAGACATCTTGATTATGGTGGTTTGTCTACTCCAAGTGGAATCCTTCCACAACCTGAAACATTTGATCCAAGAGAAGCAAAAAGAATGAGGCTCGATGCTGGTGCTGACCCTTATGATGTAAGGGCAGGCAGCACAGGTCTTTATTCTTCCGGGTTCCGTCATCGGGACAGCTCTGTGCATGCTGAGGGGAGTTCAAGTCCAGCTATTCGAGTCCGGGGCACAGCGCATCGAACATCGTACCTAGAGCATTTCTGGCGTGGCAGTATTGCCAAAGGTGGATCTCCTGTTTGCCGTGCTCGTTGCTTGCCTATAACAAAGGGCAGTGACATACCTCTGTAAGTCGAAGGATCACTGCACAATTTATTGTTTTGTCAAGCTGATTGTGCATTACTAATCTTAATCTGCTAATTTTTAATTTTGCAGACCGGACATTATTAATTGTTCAGCTAGGACAGGACTGGATTTGCTGGCAAAGCACTATGCGGATGCTACTGGATTTGATGTTGTCTTTTTCTTACCAGATAGTGAAGATGACTTTGTTTCTTATACTGAGTTCTTGCGCTATCTGGGCTCAAAAAGCCGGGCAGGGGTTGTAAAGGTTGAAGGAGGGACTACATTATTTTTGGTACCGCCATCTGATTTCCTGACAAATGTGTTGCAAGTTGACGGTCCGGAGCGCCTTTATGGTGTGGTATTGCATATTCCGCAAATGTCTACTGCTGCTGCACTGAGGCCACAGCTAACTGGGCCAGAACTCCAACCTTACTATGATGAAAGGGAAACTCTGCCTACTTCACAAAGAAAGTATATTAGTACCATTGCTCCCAATGACAATGGGCGTCCTGATGCTGATTATCGTGGATCTTTGCGTGAGGAGTCAATGCATCATTTTGGGCAAATATCTGGAAGGTCTCGGGTGGATGAAGGTCAAGCAGTTCAGCCAGCTCTCACAGGTTTTCCTACAAATCAAACAGCTGCGACGCAAGTTCAACCTTCACTCAAGCCTGATATTATGGCTACTTTAGCAAAGCTTATGCCAAGTGTGCAATCATCATCTCTGTTGAGTGGTCAGATGCCTATGAACTCCACAGACAGGCCATCACAGATGCATGATCCATCCATGCTTTCTAAAGTATGGAATCCTGAAACTCAACCCACAGCTTCAAATTTATCCTTTGGACAGGCTAATAATGTTCAGCAGCCAGGACAGCAGTTCAGCAGGCAAGCTTCAGCTGCTCATTTGACAAACTATGGGGGCATGGTGGGTGCTCAGGAGCACTCAACACAACATACTGCTTACAACCCTGAAGTTGCTTTGAACTTGCCACCACCTCCTCCAATTCCTACACCAACACACAGTTCAGCCATGTTGCCATCTCATGGTGGACAGAGTTTGACCACACAGGCGAATCAGCAACTGTATCAGCCAGAGCAGTATTATGTTCCCCAAAGCAACTATGGTCCATTAGGTAGCCATTCTAGCCTTCAAGTCAGCAATGCTAACAACCCTGGTCCTCCCCTTCCGCAAGGAAACCCCGGGCCTCCAGTAAATAATCAGATGGGAAATTTGGCCCAGATCCAGCCCTCTTCTCATGGGCAACAAAATTTTGGTTCGGGTACTGCACAAGCTCCTCCTGAGGAGGCAGATAAAAGCAAGAAGTACCAGGCGACCCTCCAATTAGCTCAAAACCTACTGCTTCAGATACAGCGCCAATCTGGAAATCAGTCCTGAGACCTACTTATTGCTTCAGGTAAGTCCACTGCTCCATCTAATTATTTATGTTATTTGTTATCCTGTTTGCTAATGTGCAAGGTTCAGTGAATCATTGTTTACTTTATCCTAACACAAGCAACATGCATTTAAGTTAAAAATATGAAGTTATGCAAAATAGTTAATTTTTATAAACAATATTAACAACAGAACAATTACTAGAAAATGACAACTGTTTGGCATCTCAAGATGGTGTTAAGTTGGCTTATTAGGCACAAGGCACGTCTAACACACATAAACATATTTATACCTAATATCAGCAGCTTTTGGTTGCAATAACACGTCTTTGTTATAATTTGTTCCATTTATGCACACGTGCTTTTATAGTATTTGCTTGCATAGCAGTTTTTTTAGGATGCTTGCACAAATGTTGATATCTGCATAATCTTTTTACAAACTGCAGGCCCTGTCTCTTATACACATCTAAACAGTATGACAGAGGCATATGCTAAAACACTGCATACTTGAGGCAACAGTAGCTCTTTAATTGATAAATGTATATGGACATATTTAATGTAATGGTTATTGCTATATATATATACTTTGAGAAGCTTGGGGATACACTGAAACAAAACAAATCTAAAAAGCGTTCTTCAACGGCTTGAACGCCATTTGTGGTCCTCATCATACAGTGGGAATACACATTTCTCATGACACGATGAGAAACCATACAACAGCACTTCATCTCCCTCTACTAGCCCTGCTGTCGTCTGTGTAGGATCCACCATCTGACCCTTGCTAACCTTAAAGACAGTCAATATACCTGACAGCGTGCCTGATCTTATGATAAAGCTCTCGTAGGATATCAGGATATCTCTTCACACTCGGAGTCTCATTGATATGTTACACTCACAAACTACAAACCACAAAGCAAACAGTGGACAGTGAGTTTGACATTGACCAAACTTACTTTGAAAGTAGGGGGTGGACGGTGTCGATCCATTAACCAAGTTGAAAATGCTAGCGATGCATATCATTGATCCATTTAGCTGTCAATGTTTTGCATCGTACCATCGGTTTAGGTTAGCTTGGGAGGTTTAAAAGGCAGGCCAAGGTATTGCACACGGTGCGGTAGGTAGTTGGCTGTGAGTATATTTGATTATTTGAACTTCACGGGTCCAACCCCAACATTGATGCTCATCTAGGACGAAGCAAGGGTGTGTTATTTGCGCAACCGCGATGCATTACACTTTAACCTTCGAGTAGGATCCGTTCTGTTCAAGCCCGTATAAACAAGCGAATTCAGCGTATTGCTCACACCCATCGAAAGTTCAAAACTCTACCGCGGTAGCTGCCAAACGAAACAAAATCAACGAACACTAGTCTGTCTGTTTTCTTTTAACTCGAGAAGTCTGGGAGGTCATGTGGTGCCCCTATTTCGTTTTCAACCGTTCCGGAGATATCCGTCAGTGCGCCGATCGGTACAGGTGTTTCGTTCCTAATCGTAGAACTATGTGGCATTACTCTACGTATCATCTTCTGCTTGGGGATCTGGTTCAATTCGGTGCGAGTATGTTCGCAGAGCTTGCCGGTTAAACAATTCGGTACGCGCGGGGCACGCTGGAGGTGCAGTAATATAAGCCTAGCCGACTCCGTCCGGCTCCCTCTCTCTTTTGAACAGTCTCTCTTTCGTTCTGCACGCGGCAGTCGTACGTGCAAAGCTCTCCGTTCGCTGACACGTCGTTTTATCCGACGCGCCTCGTGTGAGTTGCCTGAAGACGATGTTTCGTACGTTGTTTCATGGCTGGACGCGACTTTCTTTTGAGTCGGAAGTTTTTACTCGCGATGTAAATTGTTAAAATCGTGCCAGCAAAGCTTACACTCGATGATTCTCTTTCATCTTCGCTAAAGGCTGCCGATGCAAGTCGCAAGGGCCAAGGGTATGCGTATGCCCAGTCGTGCTCGTGCTGCTGGTCCCTGCGGTCGAAAGTCAAGCTGGGCTGAATCATACGGCACTTGACCATGTGTGTGTGGTTTGGCCATTGGCCAAGTACAGGGCTTGCCTGACTCTACTCCAACTGGTTTGGCTTAGCTCCAAACTCTTCTGTCCAGGCGAATAACTATTGCGCTAAGTTCTCGTTCGACGCTTATGATTCAGCCGGCTTTGAATTTGAGAAGTAAAAAATGGCTGACAAGTTGCATTAGTCTGGTGCCTGTGATTTTTCTTTAGTGCGTTAGCTGCAATCGAGTACGTTCGTCATTAACAAATACTATGCGTTGAATAGTCGTTTCTCTCTATCAGGTCTGATACTCTGATTCTTCAGCATTAATGCCTGACAGCAACGTACGTTTGTGTGTAGGTACCCTCGAAACTCAATCAGCTCGGCTAGTCTCAAACAGACGAAAAAAAAAAAGAAAAGTTCATTCCAACTTGACGGAATGACGGCTTCATGTCCTCTCCTTCAGCGCGCACAACGGAAGCGGCCCGTGGCTACTCTTCCCGATATGGATGTTGTTGGTACCTGCCACCGGACAGGGACAGAATAAGCGTAGTTATCCTCAGTCCTGCTTTTTTCTAAAGACAGGCTTTACTTGAAACGGTTTCTTTTCCTCCTTTTTATAATTTTCATGTACTGTTTTGATATAAATATTTCAGCTTGGATTTTGTAGTCTTATATATGTTTGCAAGGCCTTGTGTTGGCCTGGTGTTATATACCTTTTTTGACGTCATATTGTACAGCTAGTACTATGCTTTGCATTTTTGTTGTGCCATTTGTTTTCTTTCTCCATCCGATATGAAGTTTGCTGACAGCAAAGAATCACGATAATGCATCCCACGTCGAAAAACTGCTAAAATTGGCATGTTTTTGTACGATGAATTGCCTCAAAACTGTTGTTCCTGTAGAGTAATCCGAACGGACTCGTCGTTTTACAGCCACACTGCGGCCTAGAGTTAGAAAAATAGAATTGAATACAAATAAAGAAGAAATTGATTATACCATGACAGGGAAGATTTTCTGAATGGCAAAACTTAATAGTGCCTCCAGTTATTCTTTTTTGTGGTTTCAAATATTTTAAAGAAAAAAGTTCAAATTACTCCCCTCAAGACTTTTTCCTTAAATTCAAGCCAACAAATTGATCTTGTCATGTGCACTTTATTTTGTTTTCGTTCCATTGTTCAGCCCGTTCTGTACCAACTCCTACTCTCTCCATGGTTATAAGCTATCTATCAAAATTTAGACTAAAAATTCAACTCATTCATAAAGAGAAAAAAGAACACAAGATCTTGTTGGGGTAGAGGTAGATTGGACCAACTAAAATAGTTCGTGAGAGTAAAATAAGCTTAATTTTTGTTTAGAGGTTAAGTAGACAAAATAGATATGTAAGTATAGTTAAAAGTAGCTTTTGCTATTACGTCTAGTAAAATAACTTAAAATTTTGAATTGGAGAGAATAGTGGTTATGAACGACTGACCGGATCGGATGGTGGCATGCCGGCATCTTAAAACGGGAAATCAACACTGTCGTGATACGAACGGGAAATTTCATCTGAAACCCTTAATACCATCCCCTGTAGTTAACTTCAGCCGCCGGAGAACAAACAAAACAACCAAAACTGTCGTTAATTCGTTTAGGTATTGAGTTTCTTGTTTCACTCACAAACGGCAAGGCGAACAGTGGATGTCGACTTTGAAAGCTGGGTGAGTGTCTGAGGAGATATGTGCGTACATAGTTTCCATGGTGTGTTTAGTTCCGAAAAGAGAAAGAGAAAATTTGATAAAAATGTGTATTGTAGCACTTTTCATTTGTTTGCGGTAAACATTATCCTACCATGACCTAACTGGGCTCAAAAGATTCGTCTCGTCGTGTACATTAAAACTATGTAATTAGTTTTTTTATTTACCTACATTTAATACTTCATACACGAGAAGAGAGATTTGATGTGATACGTGAATAACGAAGTTTGGAGAGAGTTTTTATAAAAGTTTGGGAACGGAAGGGGCCCATGGTGTCAGTGGCTTCTCCTTACCTTCCCGATATCGATGTGGTACTAGATACCTGCCTACCGGACAGGGTCACAGGGACGGAATAAGCATAGCTATCCTCGCTGGACTTTTCTAAACAGTTCCTTGTTCTGCTAATTATTTTTCATGTGCTATTTTATATAGAGATTCCAGCCTGGATTTTCTTTTTCTTTCTTTTGTTTTTTGAAAGATAGCCTGGATTTTCCAGTCTTTTGTTTGCATGTCCTCTTGTTGGCCTAGTGTTATTTTGTTTTTTTTTGAAACGGTATGTTATATTATCACTACTATTCTGCTGTGTGATTTCGCTGTTTTGTGATCGCGACGGAAGGAAACCTTTGTTCGTAGTTGAATCTATCGAAGGAACACTTGCATCGCTCCATAGGGTCGTTTGAGTCGAGAACCACAGTGATATAGAAGACTCAAACTTTTTATTTCAAAAAAAAACAGAAGACTCAAACTGACATTGTCTGCATGGACAGAGGGGCGTGACAGGGCAGCGTGTCTCTTCACCAGTGATACAGAAGATGACCCCAGTCCCCAATATTCCCCAGACCCCAGTCCCCACCTTTTTATTTTTGGCTGACAGTTCAGCATTAGCAACCTGAGTATTTTAAAAAAAATTCTGGCTGACAATTCAACATCAGCAACTTGTATCTGATTCCGTTACAGGAACTCATGAAGTATGAAACGGACTCATCCATCAATCTACAGCCATGTTGTAGCCTTTGGTTGCTAGCACGTCTATTGTTTTATAGATAGGTCCCATAATAATTTGACGTCTATTGTTGAATTGACTCTAATGTATAGACCAACAGGTAGATCTATAAACATAACTCATATATCTTTCTCTTCTTTTTTCTCTCTCTCCCATTCTCTCTATTATATATATTGCTTAGGAGGTTGTCCTATAGATAGAAATTGGTCATTCATTGAACCAACTGTACAATATTTAGAACCAGGTTTCATATATGCATTTATTGTATAGGAACACCTTAGAACCACTCATTAGAGAGACCCTAATGTTGAACTATAAATAGTTACGAATGAACATTTATAAGAATGAATTTTGAAGATTAAAACCTGACGGCACCCGTAACTACTTGATTTCTTTTATTCTTTTCCAAACGTTAAAAACAAGTTGAATTAAGATGGACAAATTCATGTCTTGTTCAGTTCAAACTGTGCTCTCTTACATTTTGTTCGTTTATATTGCATCTCAAACTTGCATGTAATCTTGCACCATCGTATCTGAACCCTCTATGTCTTACAATCATCAACACGCGCACCATTTTATATGATGCTTTTAACACTATAATTGAAATTACCTGGCCGTTTTAAACTCAAATATCAACCACCCATCGACATTACCTATTGGAATCATATTGTTGTGTTGCTATAGGCCTTAAAGCGACGCCTACTAGGTCGCATGGTCTAAAAATAAAGAGAAACGATAGCGTATTATTGTCGCGCTTGCTATTTCTCTCGCCACGTGCTCTTCATTTGACTTAACAGAAACCATGATAAAGCGTGTTTGCCGTATTTATTGCTTAAGCAACGTGGAAATGCTACTATCATTAGGCCAGTCTCAGTCGGAGGGTCATGGGAGTGTCATAAAGATTAAATTTAATAACATGTACTAATAGTATTATGAGAGAGAAAAGATGAGGGTTATGAAATTAATGTGAGAGAAGGGTCATTACCATGACCCTCCACTAATGCAGTTCTTAAGATTCCAGTCTAGGTAACTGTGTCGATGAGCCTCCCGCTGAGACTGGGCTTATAATCACTCTAGCGGTCATACTCAAATGAAAAAAATGAATGTTGGATCGATATACTAGCAATTGTATAAAAAGTGTCTAAAATAAAAACCAACATATATTTGGCGCCTATGTTTGTAATTATGAACCCATGCCACTCAATGAAATTCAACGGCTCAAGGCTCCTGTGGTCGCCTACAATTTTTGTTACAATTATGGCATATTCTGTTTGAACCAAACAGAAATCGGCGTATCCTCATTCACACGAAATAAATGACCCAAATCTTTTCCCATTTTATCCCTTTTTCTCAGAAGAAAACACGCTATGAACTCTCCTTTCGTGTCTAAGTTCTTCGCCTGTTGCATTCCAGCCTTCCAGCATTCCATTGTCCATCTACCTCACGCAAAAAAATGACGAAGGGATAGACTGACAGAGCAGCGGAGCAGTCGAGCAGATCAAAGAGGTAAGCTGAGCTCAAATCTCAGGCAAACGAGACCAGAGACCTTCCTTTCCGCTCCTCTACCATTTCCTCTCGCTTCTGCTCCGTTTCGTGCTTCGGTAGATCTTATTCCTGGACGGGAATTTCTTCTCGAGCTCTCCGGATTTCGTTCTCGGGCGCCGCTTAGCAATTCAGTCCCCTGAATTCTTTTGCGGCGCAATCTTGACTCCTCGAATCTTGGGCTGTAGCCAAGAAGATGAGCAAGGACAAGGCTCCGATGCCGGAGGACGGCGGCTCCGGCGACGGCTTGCCGCCGCAGGCCGCGCGCCGTGCCGGGACGCCGCCCTCGTCGTCGACCCCGCCGCCGGAGTACGATATCAGCCGCATGCCGGACTTCCCCACCCGGAACGCCGGCCACCGGCGCGCGCACTCCGAGATCCTGAGCCTGCCCGACGACCTCGACCTCAGTGCCCCCGGGGGCGGCGACGGGCCGTCGCTGTCGGACGAGAACGACGAGGACCTCTTCTCCATGTTCCTGGATGTAGACAAGCTCAACTCGTCATGCGCGGCGTCGTCGGAGGCCGAAGCCGAGTCGTCGTCTGCCGCTGGTGGCGGCGGTGAGGGGTCTGAGCTGGGCCACGCGCCTAGGCCAAGGCATCAGCACAGCCAGTCCATGGACGAGTCCATGTCGATCAAGGCGGAGCAGCTGGTGGGGGCGCCGGGGACGGAGGGGATGACGACTGCAGAGGCCAAGAAGGCAGTGTCTGCGGCGAAGCTGGCTGAACTTGCTCTTGTTGACCCAAAGAGGGCAAAAAGGTTCATTTTTCACATAATTGTATGTTTGTTCTTGTGAAATTTCATGTCATGTAAGCTTGTTACATGCTACTTATTTCAGTTTGCCAGGTTTATTTTGAAACATGATTGACTAGATTTATTTGGAATTGGCTGCATTATTTGTTGATCATTTCTTATCACATGATTGCATCTGTAAATTTCCCATTGCGAAATTCTTAGCTAAAGGGAGGTTTAGTACATGGGGCAGTATTAAGGGAATGGTGTGGTTGATCTAGATTTGCTTCATGGAGTAGGTCGTGTGAGAGGCAAGCTAGACCGGTAGGTGAGATTGAGGGGAAATTTACACAGTGAACTTTGGCTAAGAATCTGATTCTTAGATGCAAAGAGTGTATTGAGGGTTGCTTTGCACAAGTAGTATTAAGGGTGAAAATGTCTGATCCTCAGAGCTTATTGTTTATTCTTGTGAAATTTCTTCTATATATAGTCTTTACATGCAATTCAGTTCGGTTGGCCAGGTTTACTCTGGATGACTGTATTATCTGCTTATCATTTCACATCAGATGATTGCATCTGGAAATTTTTCTGAGATAGTTTTAGCTAGGGGAAAATTTATTATATGATATAGTATGGAATTATGAACGAATGGCTACTCTATAAGTTTGCTTTATAGAGTAGGTCACATTAGGAGAAAGATAGTTCATAGGCAAGAGGGAAAAGAAATATTGCCTGCATGCAGCCAAGCACTCAAATTGTACAAGTAGGATCTGTTCCCTTAGTCCCAGAGTCAATCCAATCCTTTCTCTCAAGATGCATCATTCTTCAATATAAAGCGAATTTTATGTCATTAATAAGCATGCTTATGCTGATTTATTGTTGGTTCTATTATTTGACAGGATTTGGGCTAACAGACAATCTGCTGCAAGATCAAAGGAAAGGAAGATGCGCTATATTGCCGAACTCGAGCGCAAGGTTCAAACTCTGCAAACAGAAGCCACAACATTGTCAGCTCAGCTGGCATTGCTGCAGGTAGGCAGTATTTCCTTGGAGCTCCTTATGGATTTTTCTGGTTAATAGTTAGACCAATCTGCATGGCATATATATCTTAATTCTTAAACCAGCTATTGGGGCTCTTCCTGAGATCGCCAAGGTTTAGGAACTGATAGACTTTATGTATATTGATGAAGCATGGTTATGAAGAACCAAAATGATCACTTAGCCGCTCTCACTCACAATTTTGTGCTCGGACCGGCAGTTTGGTAGTTGAGTCGTTGTTCTAATTATGTTAGATGCCTTTATAGATTTTCATGCAATGCAGCCTGTTTCCTGGCTCCCCGCTGCTGTGTGCGCGGGAACCCACGATTCATGTTCCTCGCATGAGCATATGTTTTTTGGGGACTTTTGACTGCAGTCCACATTAATGGCTTTTAATCCATACTATGTAGTCTTGCCACATGCATGAAAAGCATAGTTTGGGCATCACGCATAGTCGTTTGACAGCAAAATACATTAATGCTATTTAACCTAAGGTGAAGTTTTAACTTTTTCCTTGTCATAACCACAATTAGCGTTTACTGGGTGTCGACTTGGTGGTTTTGAGAGGTCGAGGGACCTGTACGCTCTGATCGCTTTTTGCCTGATTTATAATAAAATAAAATTTGTATTGGACAGTTTGCTTTTCTTCCTTATTAACATGTCATACCAGCTTCCATTTTCATTTTTCTCTCTTGTCTGTTTTGAAAGGTGTGTTTAGGTAGAACCATCTGTTTAGTGCCATTTTGTCTTTCAGATCTATTGTATCATGTTTTTTTTTGCAGATGCTATTTCTTGTTTAATATCAAAGTAGTATTGAGTGAATTTGCTTTCTTTATGAACGGAATAATGTTCCAGCAATGAAAGATGCAGTATTTATGTCCTTGCACTGCAGAAAACAGTATCACATTCATATGTTTTAATACAATATAGTAACGCATGATGATATATTGAAATTACGACTTGGAAGGATCATATCACAAGTTGCAATATCTTCTATCCCTGTGGTGTGAAATTGTTGATCAAATTCAATCATAATTCTATGCCATGTTAGTTTTGGATGGCTTGATAGTATTATGTAGGATGCTACTTTCCTTGCTGCTGCGAGTGAGTCACAGCCTTTTTCCACTACTTACTTGTTAGGTCTTTATATACCATTCACGTAGTTGCCCAAGTAATAGAACTGTTGTTTGGTGTTACCTAGGTGAATATAATGTTCAGACGAAAATACTGTTAGAGAGGATATCTTACATATTTTCTTATGTCACGGAGTGCTCTGTTTACATCTTCATCATATCATCCTGAATGATTGACCAGAGCTATGCTGTGTATACAAAAGTATGCCAGGATACAAAAGTTAGCATGTTAAAGTTTAGCCCCCAATTTAATAACTTCTAATTTTCTATGGAGCATCATTCCTTTCTGGAGCTAACAATCGATATGCAAAATACTTGTGGAAGGCACCTAGACACGTGTTCACTGTGCTCATGTGATTATTCTGCTCATTTACCTTGCTTTTGCTTCAGATAACTATTGCTATTTTTCTTATCATGTTGCTATATCAGAGAGATACAACTGGGCTAACAACTGAGAATAGTGAGCTGAAGATACGTCTGCAGACCATGGAACAGCAAGTACACTTACAAGATGGTAATATTCATTTGACCCCTATTTTTTTATTGAACATGCAGGAGAACTGTGTATCTTTTGTATTTATAGGAGAAGAAGAGTCTAAAATAGACTCACTCAGACACACCACACACACACAACTCACACAGACACCATTTGACCCCTATGATTGATGGATTTTGCCCTGTCCAACATTTTGTTACTAAGTTTACTGATTAACAGTAAAATTTTGCATGCTATTACCTTTTCCTATGCATAATGCTGTTCCTCTGTGCATGCGAAATATAAGAGTATCGCTCACTAGTGTTTGCTGTGCTTGGTGCAGCTTTGAACGACACTCTGAAAACGGAGGTCCAGCGTCTGAAAGTGGCAACAGGACAGGTGGGCAATGGTGGTGCAGGTATGATGATGAACTTTGGTGCCATGCAACGCTCGTTTGGAGGCAACCAGCAGATGTTCCACACCAGCCAAGCGATGCAATCCATGCTGGCTACTCAGCAGCTGCAGCAGCTCCAGCTCCACTCCCAGCCTCAGCAGCAGGCACTGCACCCTCAGCATCAGCAGCAGCCACTGCACCCGCTGCAGGCACAACAGCTCCAGCAGGCGGCGAGAGACCTCAAGATGAAAGGGCATCTGGGCTCCCAGGGCCAGTGGGGTGACGGGAAGTCCGGGAGCAGCGGCAGTTGAGGTGCTGGTTCTGTGTAAGTGGTGGTTAGGAGTGAAGATGGCTCTTTTGGGGATGATGCTCTGCAAGTGTAGTTATCGTTACCTCAGTTGTCTATCTATAGGCTCAGTTCAGCTTCAGTTTATATGGTTATAAATTGGTTATCTATAGGCGCACTTCTGCTGCAACTTCAGATAGTCGGATGGTCAGAGATGTATATCTGCTGGATTTTGTTTGTTTATTTGTTAATCAAAGGGTTGAAAATTGTTGGAATTTAAGGTTTCCAGATGAAATCTCCCGTTTAAGTCAGTTATGTACTCAGGCAATGCATTTTGTTGGTGTCGTTTTAGAATGTCGTTCACTTTAGGATCTCACCGTGCATTAGCAGCTGCTGTGTACGTAGAAGTGTATTAGCAGCAAGCACCGAAGCAAAGGGCTATTTTGATAGTTCTATTTTAAGAGGAACCAGATGAAAATTTCCATTTTGGTCAAGTAATCAGGTAGTACATCACCGGGACCCCGGACACCGTACCCCGAGTCAGGTTGCCCAAACCTGAACACACGTAACGTCGCTGCCGAGATGCCGACCAAACTGAACCAACCGTGGCGGAAAGTAAGGGCCCAAGAATATCCTGGCGCGGGTTGGTGTGCAGCCGGCCGGTGCACCCATCGGGACCAAACAATCCCTTGTTTACCATTTCTGGTTCAACCACTAGTCCTTTCACTCTATAGCCACACACCATTTAACCGCGGCGCGCTCGCTCATGTACTAGTACCTCCCCTGGCTCCACTCGTGCACCACCGCGCCTACTGCAGGCTCACACTGTATACCTCTCGATGCCGGTGGCGCGGGCGGGGTCGTACGTGCCGCTGGGCGCGGCGGAGCGGCAGCGGCGGGCGCTGTTCCTGCAGAGCTACCGGTTCTCGGTGGACGGCGGCGCCGGCGCAGCGGGCGGGGAGGAGGGCTGCGCGGCGGCTGCTCGGAGGCTGCGGGAGGCGGCGGGGCAGTGGCGGCGCCGGCGCGCGCGGTGGTGGCGGGGCGCCGGTCGCAGGGCGTGGCGCGGGTGGAGCGCGCGCCGACATGCCCTGCTCGGCTGCTTCGGCGGCGCGGCCACCACACCACAAGTACTATCCACGGCTACGCGTGACGGATGCGTGCTATGCTACGGGTACGCACGGGAAAGATTGTTACGTGACGCCTCTTAAGTGGTAGGTAACCTACGAGCGAACGCGTGCTGTATGCCTGTATATACGCTAGCTGTGTGCTGTGTGGGCACATGATCGATGGTGCCACGATATGTTATGATGTAAGAGAGCATGCCTTCAGTGTTTATGGGATGGTATATGGCATTTTCTCTCTAGATTTAAACGAGGTATATGCAGCCATCCAGGAATGATTCTTTGGGTACTGGTAAATGTTTATTCTTGGTGTTCCCCTGCACCTTCTTTCCCGGCGGGCGCCTTCTTCACCGGCGGCGGCGCCGCTGGGTTATCGTCCGGGGTTAGGGGCCCGGGGCTGCCGAGGTCCGGAGCTCACCGGCGGACCTAGAAGAAGGGGTCGGGGGGCAGTGGCCGGCCCGGTGGTGGCAGCGGACGCCGGGCAGAGGGCTGGGCGGTGATGGCGCCGCCGGCCGGGCGGTGGGGACGCCCGGCGGGCGGTGCCGGCGGCGGGGGTGGAGGAGGCGGTGGAGGCTGCGGCAGCCGGTGGGTTAGTGTGGCGGCGTCGCCGGAGCCCGGGACGGTGGGGGCGGAGGAGGGGACAGAGGAGGCAGCTTCGATGGGTTAGGGTTAGCCGCGGCGGTGGACGGCGGCGGAGGCGGCGGGGGGCCGCCGGAGCCGGGCGGCGGTGGCAGCCGGCGGGGGAGAAGAAGGGGTTGCGCGATTCCCTATCGGTCGCGCGATAGCGCAGTCCAAACCAAATGTCACGTACACGGTCAACACGGCACCCATTTTGCCACAATACCACGCCTACACGAGACTGGAGAGGCGAAGAGACGTTCTCAGTTCAGAGCATCAAGCGGAGCGCACCATCGATTTACTGAAGCAAATTGAGCAATCTGTAATACAAAATAACTGTAAATCTGTAATGCACCCTTTGGCACGTTGCTCTGTATCCATATAATAACCGATCGAATCTGGCTGACGGGATCGATAGGTCTCCTAGTTCCTCGTACCAGAGAACTGCGCTACACTGAACACACGGCCACCATAAGGAAACCAGCATTGCCAGTTTGGGCATCTGAATGTTAGTTAGCTCTTAGCGCGTCATGTCTCGTTGTGCATGACAGAATACGTCTCACCGTGCATTAGCAGCTGCTGTGTACGTAGAAGTGTATTAGCAGCAAGCACCGAAGCAAAGGGCTATTTTGATAGTTCTATTTTAAGAGGAACCAGATGAAAATTTCCATTTTGGTCAAGTAATCAGGTAGTACATCACCGGGACCCCGGACACCGTACCCCGAGTCAGGTTGCCCAAACCTGAACACACGTAACGTCGCTGCCGAGATGCCGACCAAACTGAACCAACCAGGGCGGAAAGTAAGGGCCCAAGAATATCCTGGCGCGGGTTGGTGTGCAGCCGGCCGGTGCACCCATCGGGACCAAACAAACCCTTGTTTACCATTTCTGGTTCAACCACTAGTCCTTTCACTCTATAGCCACACACCATTTAACCGCGGCGCGCTCGCTCATGTACTAGTACCTCCCCTGGCTCCACTCGTGCACCACCCGCGCCTACTGGCTTCACACTACCTCTCGATGCCGTAACTAACGGTCGCAAAATTTCTTTCTCCAAACTTCACTATTTACCTATCACATCAAATCTCTCTCCTCATGC
>OAMR01000344.1:507104-551243 GCA_900205405.1 Echinochloa crus-galli
CATCATTTTCATCTGTTAGCTCTATGTCTGCAGTTTTTGAAACTAAGTCTTGCCAAGCAACTAACTTTCCTCCTACAAGAGCTCGTCGAAACGAGATGTTTAAAGGGTTTGTACTAAGCACAGTGGAAACAGTGTCATGCTTTCTCCTAACAATATTGTATAAAATAGGGTATTGCTCTCCTAAACTTGTATTTTCTAGCCATTTGTCCTCCCAAAATCTAACTTGAGTGCCATTTTGTAATCTGAAATTTCCTAGGTTTAGGAATTGATCTTTGACACTCATTAAGCCAGACCAAAATTGTGAATCGCCAGGTTTCTTTTCCACTTGAGTAAGAGTCTTACTATTTAAGTATTTATTTCGCAATACCTGTTGCCATAGACCATCCTCGTTTAGTGTAGCATTTCGTTTGTATTTGTGAATAATTGTCCAAACATTGATTAATTAGGCTTAAAATGTTCGTCCCGTAAAATACAATAAAACTGTGTAATTAGTTTTTGATTTCATCTACATTTAGTACTCCATGCATGTGCCGGTATTTTGATACGATGTAAATCTTTCTTTTACATAGTGAAATTTGGGGTAAAATTGGAGAAAGGCCCATTTCATTTCTGCACAGTCACACCCGTCCCGTCAACCAAATCAAATGTCACGTACACGGTTACACACGGCACCCAATTTTGCCACAATTAACCGCGCCTACACAGACTGGAGAGTCGGAAGAGACGTTTTCAGTTCAGAGCATCAAGCGGAGCGCACCATCGATTTACTGAAGCAAATTGAGCAATCTGTAATACAAAATAACTGTAAATCTGTAATGCACCCTTTGGCACGTTGCTCTGTATCCATATAATAACCGATCGAATCTGGCTGACGGGATCGATAGGTCTCCTAGTTCCTCGTACCAGAGAACTGCGCTACACTGAACACACGGCCACCATAAGGAAACCAGCATTGCCAGTTTGGGCATCTGAATGTTAGTTAGCTCTTAGCGCGTCATGTCTCGTTGTGCATGACAGAATACTGTATCTCTACCTGCAATAGAGATAAATCAAATGCCACATCTCGTCTCCACATCCACTAGCAGTTTGCACAATATGAAGAGCATAGAAACATACCATAAGTTTAGTGATGCTCACGATGATGGCCGAATCTGTCTTGACTATCCACTCGAACCCATCCTCATTCTTGGGGGTCACAGCGATCAGCTTCTTGTACAAATCAGCACCAAGAATATCCTCAAAGCGAGTCTGGCAACGATGGACTACCCAGTGGTACACGGGCGCTGCAACGTTGATATCACCAATCGCATCCAAAAGCATTCTGCGCTCACGACCTGACGGTAAAAGGTCCTGCACAGCACAGTTGATTTTGTCACATTTATATTAGCAACTAGCATTGGTAGTAAACGGAAATCATTAGTATCCTCAATACAAACGTAGAGAACCCAGTACGAGCGCCGCCGAGGACAGGCACCGCGACGAGCACCGGCGTGACCTCGTGGACGCCCGGCGGGAGCCGCGCACCCCGCGGCGCCACCATGAGGCGCGGGGTCGCGGAGCCCATCGCGGACTCAACCAGGACGAAGCGGCCACCGGCGCCCAAGTGCATCGGGGCGGTGGTGGCTACGGGCGTCATGCGTGTACGCGGGCGGGGAGGGCTGCTCGGTGGGGGTGGCGAGATCTGCGGTTCGCGGTGGTGGTGGGGAGAGCTCGGAGAGAGGGTTTTGCGACGAGAGGCGAAAAGCACCGGAGGCAGGGGCTCTATTGCGCTTGCGTGGGTGGCTTGCGTGATCGAGGGGTAGGGGCACCCCCTAGCTTAGCTTTTATAGTGGAGCCGCCTCTCGTCTCGTACTTGCGGCCGTACTTTTTGCTTTTAGACTCTTTGAACGAAAAAATATCACGTTTAGACCCTTTTTGAAACAAAATTCATGTTTGGACCCCAGAGTTCGGAGCCATGAATCATGGCTCCGAGCTTACACGTCTCGGCGCCATGAGTCATGGCGCCGAGGGTGAGGACTTAGCCTCCTCTGCCATTTTCTTTTGCCCCGCCGGCACCTCGGCGTCATGACTCATGGCGACGAGACGTGTAAACTCGGAGCCATGATTCATGGTGCCGAGCTTTAGGGTCCAAACGTGGGTTTCTTTTCAAAAGGAGTCTAGACGTGATATTTTTTCGGTCAAAGGGGCTTAAAAAAAAGTACGGTACTTGCGGCTTGCGGGTGGGGTGTGGGCTCACGCTCATTGCTGATTGCTTCTCGAGCATTCTTACTCCGCTTTATTTGCAAGATAATTTACATACGGAGTAATTAGCAACAACGTACAAATGATCAAACCAATAACTGTAAGCTTAGTAGGGTGGAACGAAATAGTTTAATCGTGCCGGCACGTGTTTAGTGCAGCGCGCGCCCAGTGTTAGTCACAACGATTAGAGCGCATGCGTGCGCCACCGCCACGGCCACCCATGTGGCATGCCGCCGCGGGGTGGTTGCGTGGTGTCAGGAGTCAGGACGAGCTGGCCGGGAATCTCCTGGCCGGATGCCGCAGCAGCCAGCCGCGGACCTGTTGCTTTTCTTTTTCCTTTTTCCTTTGATTTTTTTGAAAAGGACTTTTTTCCTTTGAAACAAGGGGACTTTCTCCTCCTTTCTTTTTTTTTGTAAAACCTGCAGGGTGGACTACCTATTCAGAAGGTAGTGGGTTTTTGCCTGTGTTACGATCAAACCATGAGTGCAAATCAATTTGTATTCACTAGTATAACACGTAATGTCCTATAAAACCCCAACATTAACACGCACATATAAAGAAAAAATAGCCCAACTTTATCACTACTCTTATCAGCCTTTTCTTTTAGCAAAAAAACGTTTCAATCGCTCTGTTTTCAGCATTGGATCCCATACACCGGCCATGGGCGGATGCGCCCACGACCACGAGTCCACGACCCATTCAAACCCAAAGGGTGAATGCTATGCTAGTACAAGATGACGTTGCGTCTGCCAGCTCCTGCCTGCCAGGTGCCGCCCAAAGTGCAGAGAAGTTGCTTGCGCTCCAAGGAGAGGAGGTGAACACAGGACAGGGAGAACACCACTGGCACTGTGCACTTTTATTCAAATTTGAAATTACTTTGCCTTCGTCCAACCAAGCCAAAGGAATTCAACCAGGTCCCACTCGCTCGGCGTCGCGCGTGATCCACCCGGCATGCACATGACATGCCAACCTTGTACCTACACACGTACGTGCAGGGGCGGAGCCAGCGGTGGGTCGGTGGGGCTGGAGCCCCCCCCTACCACCCTGGCTCCCATGGCAGCCCCCCAAGCCCCCCTAGAAATTTTGAGAAGGAAGAAGAAGGAAGAGGAAGAAAAAGAAGGAAGAAGAAGAAGGAGAGCCCCCCTAGCTCTCCATCCTAGCTTCCCCACTGCGTACGTGCCAACAAACAACAAAAGCATTTGTATTCCCAAAAAACAAAAGCGTTTGAATTTTCATAGTTGTTTGAAAATAAAGCGAACAGGTCTAAAAGAATTTGAAAAGTTGAATCACGATTCACGACCACGGGATGTCTATCCGGCCCAAGAGCTTCTACTATTCGTTCTCCAAAGACCAACCTAATTAGGCCCAGCGTTGTCTTTCGTTTTTTCCTTCGACACTGGGCCGCCAAAACACCATTCGAAGTTGACATTGCCAAGGTAGATAGGCCTACATGCCATCGACATATTCCTAAAAAAAATGTTATCGACATAACCAAAACTGTTTTCAGCAATGTCACAAATCTCGATATTTTGGCAACGCGTACGTTTTTTTCTTTGAAAAAGGATCAGCCGTTGAAGAACTATTACCAAATTGCATGCACAAGAAAGGCAAGAATAAAGGTTACATTGCCCATGCAGTAAATTATTTTTTGCACAATATTTCTAGAAGTGATAGAGTTAACGAGGCATGAGAACCAAGTTGTGTCTCTGGTGGAATATTGTGCAACTGTCTTCAAACCGCCAACTTGTGTTGCTGATATGTTTGGCAATTGGCTAAACAGTTTCCCTAGCAAGTATAGGAAGCAAGTATTGGTTGGGGCAGCTGCTATCTGCTGGGCCATTTGGCTAGATAGAAATGATGTAGTGTTCAATAGGTCTTGTACTAATGCATCTTTGCAGGTGATTTTCAGAACGACGTATTGGATGACGTGGGCACAATTGTCTAATGAGGAAGAGAGCAGAATGATGAAAGGAGGCTGTCACAGATTGGAAGTGATGGCCATGGAGGTTTTTAGCAAATTCGGTTGGAGTAGGAGAAACAGACTGAATTTGTAGTTGTTAGGCAGTTGTGCCTCTTGGTCTTATACACCCTTGTTTTCCTCTAGACAGGTTTATGTCGCCTGATGGCATTGTTGAGATAGAGTCTGATGACTCTGGTTTTGTAATTTGAGGCTGCAGGCACCCACCAGTGGGATGCTGAGGCCAGATATTTCCCTTATCTTAAAAAATGAGAACCAAGTTCAAATCATAGTTGTTTGAAAATAAAGCGAACAGGTCTAAAAGAATTTGAAAAGTTGAATCACGATTCACGACCACGGGATGTCTATCCGGCCCAAGAGCTTCTACTATTCGTTCTCCAAAGACCAACCTAATTAGGCCCAGCGTTGTCTTTCGTTTTTTCCTTCGACACTGGGCCGCCAAAACACCATTCGAAGTTGACATTGCCAAGGTAGATAGGCCTACATGCCATCGACATATTCCTAAAAAAAATGTTATCGACATAACCAAAACTGTTTTCAGCAATGTCACAAATCTCGATATTTTGGCAACGCGTACGTTTTTTTCTTTGAAAAAGGATCAGCCGTTGAAGAACTATTACCAAATTGCATGCACAAGAAAGGCAAGAATAAAGGTTACATTGCCCATGCAGTAAATTATTTTTTGCACAATATTTCTAGAAGTGATAGAGTTAACGAGGCATGAGAACCAAGTTGTGTCTCTGGTGGAATATTGTGCAACTGTCTTCAAACCGCCAACTTGTGTTGCTGATATGTTTGGCAATTGGCTAAACAGTTTCCCTAGCAAGTATAGGAAGCAAGTATTGGTTGGGGCAGCTGCTATCTGCTGGGCCATTTGGCTAGATAGAAATGATGTAGTGTTCAATAGGTCTTGTACTAATGCATCTTTGCAGGTGATTTTCAGAACGACGTATTGGATGACGTGGGCACAATTGTCTAATGAGGAAGAGAGCAGAATGATGAAAGGAGGCTGTCACAGATTGGAAGTGATGGCCATGGAGGTTTTTAGCAAATTCGGTTGGAGTAGGAGAAACAGACTGAATTTGTAGTTGTTAGGCAGTTGTGCCTCTTGGTCTTATACACCCTTGTTTTCCTCTAGACAGGTTTATGTCGCCTGATGGCATTGTTGAGATAGAGTCTGATGACTCTGGTTTTGTAATTTGAGGCTGCAGGCACCCACCAGTGGGATGCTGAGGCCAGATATTTCCCTTATCTTAAAAAATGAGAACCAAGTTCAAAACCTTGAGCAGAGCATGCGCATGGGCATCGGCAGTGTTGGCCTCAGCAACGTTGATGGAATGATCCAAGGCGCCCAACTATGCGTCTGCGGCAACCGACATTCCCTCCAGCAGTGGCTCTGAGCTGGTCCGTCCTGATCCAAAGTAGTCCTATATGAAGGTTCAGTCTCTTTGCCCTCAACAAGTGAGAATTTCTTATTTAATAAGCATAAAACGGCAGGAAGTGCAAAATTTCATCTTTTTACGGCAAATCATACTGCCATCTAATCATAGTAAAGCGCTACAAGAATCAGGACACCATAAAATGCAGTATGTAAACATTTTTCGGGCTCCCCATTAAACTTTTCGCGCAGGTTGAAGATGTTGAAGCCAATCGATCAGCTTCCTTCTTGTATCGTCGATCTGATCTTGCTCAATCTCCTGCTTTGACAAAAAACAGTACATAAATGCCCGTGTCAGAACCCCAAAGGGAATGCATTCTTGATAGAAATTAAGCAGAAAGTTCATTCATATTCATGAAAACGGGGGCTTTCTGTACGCAAGCCTGAGTCTGGTAAAAAAAATAAGAAAAAATGAATCAACACAAAAGAGCATCGGAGCAGTGCACGCGATAGGCTTGTTCCAACGCCAGCTATCTGCCTAAGTTTTCATGAGTAGTGATTCCAAAAAAGCAGAAAATTGCACAAGGTAATGAAGGTGTGCGAATTATGCTTCAGTTACCTTAATTGCACATTTGCACGCCGTCCGAAAAGTCCTCGAGCATAAAAGGTAGGGGGCGGAAAGTTTTGAATATTTTCATGATTAAAAGATGAACTTTTCACAAAATCGCTCGCTGCTTTGAGTACTTCTGGAATGATTTTATGTACTGCCAAAAATCTCTCACTGCTATCCTGTTACAGCAACCATAATTTTTTTTCAGTTGCGGAACCTGACAGGATACCATGAAAACTGAAGCAATTTGAGCTACTACTTACCTTGGCAGGCACGAAGATAGAGTAAGAACTTCTTACTGCTGTAAACTCATCCATATCCAGCATGGACTTGTTCATAAGCAAGCGACTCCTGGTCACTATGTCATTTGGCTTCAACAGGTCCCATTCTATCCACGAAGCTAGGTCCCGTTCAAGATTTGAAAGATCGTGAGCAACGTCACCAATGATCACATTTCCAAAATTAATAATAGAATTATGTATCTGGACTGGACTGTCCTTAGATGAGCTGGAAATGCACCAGAGCAAGCCAAATTCAGTAAAAAAAAAACATAATAGGACCAGAGAGAACTACTACTTTCAAGTTCAAAACAGCTAACCAAAACTATATTCATTTTCTGTCAAAAAAAACCAGATTCATTTCCATATAATATGTTGATTAGAACTGTATTCGTAAAGCATTATAAAGAAATATAGGAGTATCAGTGTTCAATGACCAAATTATGACAATAACACAGCCCGCCAATACAGAGACCATTTTTTCTTGAATATGCATAAATGATATTTCTAAAAGGCGGGTGGTGAAATTGGTGGAATAGATCAAAATGGTCCCATTAAGATATATGCCAGAATTTCATAAGATAAATAGTAAATTTAAATAGTAGATCAAGAAAGGAAGCAAAAATAATCGAACCTGTTCTTAGAACCGTCATTGTTGCCCGAAGGGAGAGCAGCCAGCAGTGTAGAATTCATCTTATCTTTGCAGCTAAGAAGCCTTGATACATTCATTTCCAGCTGTTTACACCAATTAATTTAATGTTATATCAGACCAAAAGATTTTCTTAAAACGGGACCTCTTCACAATGAAAGATATTGAATGACATATCCATAAGCAAGTTGTAAATACAGCTGAACTGTAAAGCAGTTTTTGTCATTTGATGCTGCAAGGTTTTTTAGGCAGAATACACCATACTAGGGATATGGCAGTATAATACAATAAGTAACGAAGAAAATATGTATTCATGTACCATACATACTATCGTGAGTCATATATTGAAGTGCTAAGAGGGGCAGCAGATCGGGCACAAACATGGATATATATGCCAACTACTAGAAGCACCAAGCTTACTAAGCATATAAATAGCCGTGCATATATAGACCTTGGTTACTTTTGGTTATATAGGGCTTCAAATTAATGACATAAAACATGAGGCATCATAGTAGTTTCTTTTAGAATATGAGTATAGTTTAAACATCAATTTTGACATAGCCAGATTGTATAGACCTTGAGTAATACCTTTTCGAGATTTGATAATACCAGATCACCAAGTAGAATCCATTTTGCATGGCTCCGAGTGCAGGGGAGGACCAATCCCTCGTTTCTTATAGCCAGCAAAATAAGTTCAAGCTATGACATTGGGAATGTAACCAAGTTTGATCAGAACATACGTATGACTAGGGTAGATCAGAAATATACATCAATTCTATGAACTGCAGATAAACAAATTAACGAAGAAGCACGTAGTTGTAACTTAATTGCAAGCTGTAGTGTTACATCTAAAGCATATATCAGTTCAAACTGCAACAAATACGGAAACTGAGACAGGACATGGTTATGATAATACAGGTTGCACACTCAGACCAAACAACACTGCAGTCTGTCATTCTGTCACTATCCTTGTAAAATGGCCAAACCCTCTGCCAAGGCTGCCACCTGGTTTTTATTTCATAATGAAAGGTCAAATGAAGAATGTACTAAAATAATGGATAGTTCTGGCACAAACTTATGTGAATATACTCAATATCGAACATTCCAGTATCTAAGTTTTGGTCATGTACATTTCATCATTGCTGCCCTGAGGTAGCAAAAAAAATTCTCACTGAAAGACGAAGCATCCTACTATTCACATGTTCTTATCAAAGTAAGGCACATAGCGTAACCTGTTTGGATATAACATCCTAGATGACAATTAACAGATTCGAATTGATCTATATATAGAAACAAAGTCATGTAGTGCAACTGATTTAAAAAAACAACAACACAACTATAGCTCTGTACCTCAAAAGAAGGTCAGTAAGCAAACCTGGATCTCTTTTATTTGAGAAATAGTGTTACAAATTGAGTCACAGCACCATATTTGGAGGGCTGTTAACTGCTGAAAATAGTGGCTTATTGTTGAATCCATCCTTTTTGCAGGCACTCCAACTATCTCAATTAGCGCCTCAATAATATTTGTCCTTACATCTACGTTTTTTCTCCACTCGAATATTCCATCTCCAATGTCCTTTTCTATCCTTTCAAGTCCATTCAAAATTTCATCTCGGCAATGACAAGATATGTAACCCTACAAATTGCATAGTATTAGCAAGATATAACTATCAGTGAGAGCACTGAGCATTTGGTTGAAATTGTTTGTGTAAGGTTTGTTCAGAAAAAAAGTTTGCCTGGACGACCTTAACCAATGCCTTTCTGCTGCAGTAGATTCAGAGGATCACATTAATACTAGAAAAGAACTTCCATCACAACCGGGTCAAAACAAAGCCCAAAATTTCAAAACATTCACATGTTCTTATTAAATCAGAACATTCATATTGTTTAAGTGTGCTGCTGCTGCTAAACAGACATTTTAGTCATCAACTGGAAGGATGCAGTGCACCAATGCAGTCATAATCATCTATGTCAGTTACACATCTTCTGCAGTAACTTCAGTTAATTGATCATCTTCCTGATCCCTTAACTGAGAACTCTATCATCCTAACGAAGTAAATTACAAGGATGAATTTGAATTGATATTTATGAACATGTGCACTCAAACTCAAGAAACAATCTGTATTGTCCACTAAAATCCTCTAAAAAAATTATCCTAAAAAAGGTCCACTAGAATGATGATGCTAATCTATTTGATATTTTTTACGAGTTAGTACGAATCCTTTGAAGGACTTATAATTACATCTGTTTGTGCTTCAACTAACATTAATTCTGAATACTTCTACACTAATTTGTTTATGCATCAGGTGTCTAAAATTATTGCATTTCTTGCTAGGGATAAAGCAAAGTTGCAGTTAGCAATTTTTAAAAAACAATTTTTGTCCTCAGCACCACAAGAAGGATAAGGGGGATACCTGCTCCATAATCATATTGGCATTCTCTTTGCTGGCAGTTATGAAGTACTTATAGTTCTCCCTTTTTGAGGAAATGTGCTGAACCAGCCCATCCACAAAATCTCTGGTTTGCTGTTGAAAAGCCTTCAAACGCCTCTTACGCTGATCTGCTACCACCTCTTTTGTTTTCTCTAACTGTACATTATGAACAAGTTTGCATTAGGCTTACTGTATAGTGAAACAATTTCTAAGGACTCAATTGTATGTTAGCTCTAAGGTTTAGGGTGAAAAATTCTAAGCATTCAAGGATGTACAACATTATGTTAAACCCAAAGCATACAAGCATGTACAGCTTGAGTGATTCAGATCCATCGACTGGTACTTAACTCCTAAAGTCATGAATATGTAATATCAATATTTTTTTTGAAAATAAGCTTAATATGCAGGAGACTTGATAGGATTCCGAGTCCTACGAGGGATTTCCCTCAGCGAGTAGGGATGGGAGATCGGTGGTCGTTGGCGAGGACGGCGCGTTGGTCGCGCCGTCGAGCTAGGGTTAGGGTTTGGCGCACGAGGTGGAAGAAGGAGGCGGCTAGGGTGTTTGGAAACTCCCGGCTCCCAAGGGAAGCCGGAAACAATAATATGTTTCTGCTTAAACTATTACAAACTGCAGGCCTCTATATTTATAGAGCCGCCAACTCCCAACTCCCAAAGTTCATGGACTCTTACTAAAAACCCCTTAAACAAATACTAATTACTAGCCACTACCCTGACGAGCGCGCCTGACATATGGCACGCCGGTCATAACATCTCTCCCCGCCTACTCAAACAGCTCATCCTCGAGCTGAAACTCAGGGTAGTGAACACGGAACTCCTCCACTGCTCCCAGGTGGCTTCTTCCTCAGGCAAACCGCTCCACTTGACACGAACAAACCAGCGGCCACGGCGTAGCTGTGCTTGCAGCCCTTTTTCCGGCTCAGGAAGGATGCGCCCGTCCAGGACAGGTGGCAAGGCACCGGCGGACGCAGGAGGATCACCACGATGAGGCTTCAACAACCCAACATGGAACACATCGTGAATACGAGCACCCTCCGGCAGCTGAAGACGATAAGCTACTGTACCAATTCTCTCCTTGACTTGAAAAGGCCCAGCATAACGAGGCCCCAGCTTGCGCCTCGCGCGAGGGTCCAATGACTGCGCCGTGCGGTGAAGAAGGCGCAGCCATACCCAGTCACCAGTATGGAACGAGGTCTGTCTCTTATACACATCTCAAGAAAGCCAGTCCACCCAAGCACGTGGACGATCACCAGTCACGCAACGCAAATACATGGCGATCACCTTATTGACCACCTCCGATTGACCATCAGTCTGAGGATGAAATGCCGTACTCATACGGAGCTTAATGCCAGCCATGCCGAACAAATCCCGCCAAATATTACTGGTAAACACCGGATCACGATCACTGACAATGGAGACAGGAAACCCATGAAGTCTAACAATGCCATCAAAGAAAGCACGAGCCACCGAAGCTGCCGTATATGGATGGCCGAGCGGAATGAAGTGCGCATACTTGGAGAAACGATCCACCACTGTCAAGATAACCGACTTCCCTGCAACCTTCGGCAATCCTTCAATAAAATCCATGGAAATAGCAGACCATACCTGAGATGGCACATCCAGCGGCTGTAACAATCCTGCGGGCTGACGGGTCTCTGTCTTATTACGTTGGCAGACAGTACAAGAACGCACCCAATCTTGGACCAACGTACGATCGCCTGGAATATAAAATCAGCACGCAGGCGATGTAGCGTCTTCTGAACTCCCTCATGACCTGCCGCATGTGCCAAGGTGAGGGCCTGATGGCGCAAGTCATCAACATCAGGAACAAAAATACGGTTGCCATGGAGAAGCAGCCCTGCATCAAAACGCCATGGTTCTTCCAGCTCACCGGCGCCCAGACGGCGAAGCATCTCCTGGGCATCTGGCGCACGCGCCGTAGCACGCCGAATGTCGTCGAGGAAAGCGAACGTAGGGCCCGACGACACACACAGCGCTGCTGCTGCACCCTCAACCTCCAGCTCCGCGTCACGGCGGGACAAGGCATCCGCGACCGTGTTCATGCGGCCCGGTCGGTACTCCACCGTGAAGTCGAACCCAAACAGTTTACTGATCCATTGGTGCTGAGGAACAGTAGACAGGCGCTGATCGAGAAGAAACTTCAGGCTGTAGTGATCAGTCCGAATCAAAAACTGACATCCCCACAAGTACGGTCGCCAATGTCGAACAGCCTGGACCAGCCCAATCAGCTCGCGTTCATACGCCGCCAGCTTCAAGTGTCGAGGAGCAAACGATCGACTGAAGAAAGCCACAGGTCCAGCGCCCTGGTGTAGGACGGCGCCAAACCCAATGCCAGAAGCATCACAGTCGACGATGAACAGTTTGTCGAAATCCGGCATCTGGAGAACAGGCCCCGTAGTCAGGGCACGCTTGAGCGCCTGGAACGCCTCTGCTGCCTCCGAGTCCCAGGCGAAAGCGTCGCGGCGAAGAAGACGTGTCAGCGGTGCCGCAATAAGCCCAAAATCCCGGATAAATTTCCGGTAATATCCAGCGAGTCCCAGAAAGCCCCTGAGTCCGCGGGCCGAACGAGGCGGCGGCCAAGCGTCGACTGCCGCAATCTTGTCCGCGTCCATGGCCACGCCCTCCGCCGAGATGACATGGCCTAGATAAGCCACCGAGGACGCCCCGAACGAACACTTCGAGCGCTTGAGGTGGAGATGATGCGCCCGAAGCTCATTCAGCACCACCGCGATGTGCTGGAGATGTTCCGCCCACGTCGAGCTGTATATGAGGATATCATAAAAAAAAACCAACACAAACCTCCGTAAACTGCAGTACCGTGCGTGTCGGCACGGGACCTGGCGCGTGTGCAGCCAGGGCCGACACTATGAAGGTCCTGAACTCACGAAACTCCTGGCGCATCTCCTCTTGATTGACGTGGAGACGAGCGAGGGCTGCCGTGATCTGTTCCGGCGACATGACGGGCGCAGCCTGGTTCGGCGGCGCCGAGGGCGACGCCAACACGCCTGTGGTGGACTGGAGCGCCAGGGTCGACGACGGTGGCGGCACGGTGGATGGTGGAGGCGACGGGTTGGTGGCCAGCGGCGCCGTGCCCGGCGGAACGGAGGCGGATGGAAGCGGTCCTGACATCACTGATACCAAATTGATAGGATTCCGAGTCCTACCAGGGATTTCCCTCAGCGAGTGGGGATGGGAGATCGGTGGTCGTTGGCGAGGACGGCGCGTTGGTCGCGCCGTCGAGCTAGGGTTAGGGTTTGGCGCACGAGGTGGAAGAAGGAGGCGGCTAGGGTGTTTGGAAACTCCCGGCTCCCAAGGGAAGCCGGAAACAATAATATGTTTCTGCTTAAACTATTACAAACTGCAGGCCTCTATATTTATAGAGCCGCCAACTCCCAACTCCCAAAGTTCATGGACTCTTACTAAAAACCCCTTAAACAAAGACTAATTACTAGCCACTACCCTGACGAGCGCGCCTGACATATGGCACGCCGGTCATAACACCTAATCATTGTTTCGAGAGAGATTCGGTTGATTACAAACCGTTCGACAGCCTTGGGGTTAGTTTTTGGCAAACACTTGAGCCACACAAAGATAAAACATCTATCACATGTAAACACCAGCTCATAAGTCATAGCACTCCAAGTGTGCCAGTGAGTACAATAAATTGAATGATTTGGATCCTCAAGCCACGGTAGATTATTGGGAGCCTCCGTCTTAATCCGCTCTCTTCACTCATACATATAGCCAATTTACAAGTAATAGGGGGGACCTAGGGACATGGGTGTACAGATGTACACCCAATAATTTTGGTAGAAGAATCACAGGCTGTATACTCAATACAAATATATACTCTTTTTGGGCCAAGTTGCTTTGTATTTGAGCCCAAATACATCAAGTAACTATCCATCATGGAGCAACCTCTCTCTTCTTCCCAACAGCCATCTAGTTATGGGCCGGCCACTTCTTTTTTGGTTCAGCCCGTTCAGGTGGCCCAAGCGAGAGGAACGAGTGAAGGAACCCATTCACCTTTCTCTGCTCCGCACGACTGCAGGTGGAGATGAGGCCAGCTATTTCTGCTCCGGCGACATGGGAGGGAGATGGAGGGCGCCTCGATCTGCTCACACGGTTATCCACCGTTTCACGATTTCACAACATGATGTTCGTGCAACTTCCAGTTGAATGATTATTCTAGTTCCTAGCTTTAATTTGTTGCACGGAAAACAGATTTTGTCTCAGTTTTAGTATCTCAGTCAACCAAAAAAGCAAGCTTAGGCCAGTCTCGGTGCAGCTTTCATCGCACAGTTACCTAGACCAGAAACTAGATAACTGTGCCAGATGAGTTTCATGGTGATGAAAACTCCTCTCACATCTTATGAAACTCTCCACTCTCTCTCCTCTGCCACATCAGCACATTAAATACCATAAAACTCTCATGAAACCCTCACTGAGACTGTCTTATTGATTTGAAATATCAGTGAAGTTGAACCGATGTATTTTAAACAACTACTACCTTTATATCAAAACTACAAACCGATTGAGAAAAGCAAAGCTCAAATAAATTTTAGTTTCCTTCTGCCTGCTTTGAAGGATTCCTCATTTTTCTTTAGGCCATGTTTGTGACGAATTTAATGAGCCTAATTAACCCATGATTTACTACAGTAATACTATAATAATCATCCTTTAATTATATGATCAAAGACCTCATTAGTGGTTAAATGTGTTTTAAAAATTTTCAAGCCCCAAAGAAACAAAGCCTTGAAAATATTTTATACAGTATGTACACCCAATATAAAAATGCTGCGTCCGCCACTAAGTATATGTATAAAATAGACGATAGACTGTAGCTCTAGAAGTATCTAACCTGTATTCTTACCAATAGACCATGGGCTTCTTATTTTCGATGTATATAAATACACAAATTTAACATAAGTTCTGCTGGAGAAGTACCGCCAGTGAGTACAATAAATTGAATGATTTGGATCCTCAAGCCACGGTAGATTATTGGGAGCCTCCGTCTTAATCCGCTGTCTTCACTCATACATATAGCCAATTTACAAGTATATGTATAAAATAGACGATAAACTGTAGCTCTAGAAGTATCTAACCTTGACCTTAAGTATTCTTACCAATAGACCATGGGCTTCTTATTTTCGATGTATATAAATACACAAATTTAACATAAGTTCTGCTGGAGAAGTACCTATCGTGTTGTTATACCTTATTAGGTGCGCTGCTCGTACTACAATAATACGTGTTCAAGAGGATTTTCATTGTATAAAATTGTTATTTTACGAGTATATAGTAGTTTATCTCAGTAAAACATTACTTTGTTTACCCTGTATATATATTTAGGGATTAGCTGTTCTGAAGTATGCATCCTATGCATGAGACACTTGGTCTAAAGTCTCACATAATTACTATGTTTGTAATATTCTTTGCATTGATGCTTATAAGATATTTTGGAGCAATAACTACATCACGTTTTACTTTTGACAAAAAGCATATGCAAATTTACAACTCAAAGTCAAAACAACAAGGTAGTAGTAATATTGATAAAGGGTGTACCATTGGAGAGCGTACACTCATCCTGTTGAGAAGATCAATGTGAATGCCCGGAGCAAAAGGATTAGAAAAATCTATATCGTCCCCCTTCAAGAAAATGTCATAATGAATAAGTTTAGCAAAGATTAGGATACTAATCATTATACAGAACATGCCAAAGAAGGTTGATGTTCATGACTAATCATATTGAGAAATCCTATCGTTACCAGAGCCCTCAGCTTCATATGTGCTCTGTTGTTGTCCATGCTCCACGTCGTCGATGAAACCACACTACTCTGCCACGCAAGATTATTGCAGAAATTGACCTTAGTCGAGAAGTTGCTGCTTTTAGGCTTCCCCCCAGAGAGCAAGCAGGTCGCGACGCAAGGCGACCCCTTCACGGCAAATGCAGCCATTGTGTACTTTCAGCTCTGCGTGTAGAAAGAAACGGATCTCCATGTATGAGAGAAATTCCCAGTCCCCAAAAGAAAAAAAAAACTTAATTTGTGCAGAAATCATCTTTCAAAGGTACGTGCCGCTGCATCATCCTAACATGATCTATCTACTGATTGGACCAGCAACCGCGTACGATAGATTCGTTGGTACAAATTGCTTCGGGAGAAAAAGGGGCGCAAATAGCAAGAAGTAAGTAAGAGAAGGAACTCACAATGCGATGCGGCGAGCAGCGTCGCCTTTATCGAACCCCCGTATGTTTTATTGCGGCGGTCGGGCGACGTGAAGTCCCACGATTTATTCAGGCGGAAGCGCGGGTCAGATCGATCGTACATGCCATGGACTTCCTTTCGGTTGGATAGCCGGCAGCAGAGCAGAGTCCGGTTGCAGACGAACAACAAGCAGACACGGGCTCCTAAATAGATGTGGGTCACCTGAAAGAGGATAGGAGAGAGTGAATAGAAAAGAGCAAGTAACAAATGGTAAAAAAATAATAATGTATAGATATAATAAACTACTAGCAAGAACCATGTCGCACGTTCAATAAAAAATACGATTGCATAACATTTATTTGGTCAGAGACCGTATTTGTTACGAACTCGACGATTCCATCCATACCATAGAGACTGAATGAGGGAAGCAGAGGATTTGATGAAAAAAAACATAACAGGTTGGGTTGCTAGAAAGGATAGTGTTTCAATGACTGATGGATCCGTTGGTTGTTAAAAGTTTGACGAAAAAAAAGGCCTGACAGCCGAGGTCGCTAGGAGGGGTAATGTTTCAATGATTTATGGATCCGTCGGCTTTCGAAAGTTAGGATCTTTATGGTATAGATTATTGTATGACTTAACTATTATGTCTTGACTAATAGCTAATCACTTGTCTCTATTACTAACCTTGCTCTCCTTGCTCTCAATGTACAGTTTCATTACACACTTATCTAGACTACAAACTAGGTAATCGTGCCAGATAAGTTTTATGGAGACGAAACTCTCACGTACCATAAAACTCTCGCTTCTCTCTCCTCTACTATATCAATAAATTTAATACTATGAAACTCTTATGAAACCTTATTGAGACTGACCTAACAATTAGTCAAAACTTGATCAAATTTCCTAACTAGAGGACAAAAATCACGCACCATATTCTATTGTCGTCAACTCGGTTGCAGACAAACGTTGAAAACCGTATTCCATTGGCGTCAAACCAAATCACGCGCACAGTGCGTCGGACTCCAACCTAAGATCTCCTGTCTCACGCATACCTTTCATACTATCTCACCTACAGAGCATATCTACTACAGTTTTATATGTGTTTTCTTTTAAATTCATATGTGGAGAACTAGTTCTATATGCGTTTTCTTTTAAATTCATATGTGGAGAACTTTTAATTCTAGGGGACGAAAAACTCACACTTTAGTCCAGGACTAATATTACCAAAACGATTTATAGAAGCATCCTCTTTTTTTTTTCTAGAAGCGGACGAAAAGTCGAGCCGCTGCTGAAAATCGAGACATGTATTGTATCAAACGGCCTGCCCCTCGAAATACATTTTCAGGGACAGGCCGGGGCATCACTCATCCCTAGAAATGAGGGTCATTTCCAGGGGGCAGGGGCGGGAGCCGCCCCTGGAAATTCCCATTTGTAGTTGCGGGTTTGGGCATCACCCTCTGAAAACAAGCATGATTTCTAGGAGCGGACAAGCCGGTCACCCACCCCTGAAAATCGATTTTACATGGCGGGTGGGTTCATGGCTCGTCCCTAGAAATAGGCCTGGCGAAAAATGCATAACATTTTATAATATATCAAAAAAATGCATAACATTTTATATTATCTCAAATAAAGAAAAATTATATCAAAATTACAGAGCTCAAAGAGATCTAATACTTTTATAGTTGATAACTTTTCATTTGATATTATTTGCTTATCCAGAAAGTCATTACAAGATCTCTAGTTCTGAAATAAAGATTTTTAAATTAGCAATTTGAGTTACAACTATCTCAAAAGTAGGGCTGAAAAAAAAACTCGTGCCTCAGTAGCTTGCTCGACTCGGCTCATTAGTGGCTCGACTTGTGAGTTGAGCCAAGATTTTAGCTCGGTGTGTTAATGAGCTAACTCATGGGCCGCTCGTGAGCTATAACAAGCTAGAGCTTATAGCCCAGCATATATTTTGTTTCTGTGATGTTCTAATTCCTGAATCTTGAATGGTGGTGGCTATGAATATGCTATGTAATTATAATAATTTATGCTGCCATGATATCACGTTGCGAACTTCTTATTACTTCTATCTAATTTTTGAGCTTAAAATATATATAGCTCCATCCCCGCTCCGGCCGGCCGGCGGCTGCTGGCCGCTCGAGCCCGCCGTAGCTGGCGGCCGGATCCACCGTGGCACCGCACCGTCACCCACCTCGCAGCAGCATAGGCCCCGCTACTTTTTTCTAACCGAACTGGCACGAGATTATGCCAATTTCATTGATAAAGAGGGTGAGATTTACAGCCGGCTAGCCGGGCGGAAAAAAGGAAAGAAAAACAAAAGCACCACAAAGACTTTCCTATTCTCGCGAGAGAAGTAACGCTAGATCCTTGGCGCCGGCTGTTGCCCAACACGAGGCTTCGTCTTTAACTTTTGCAAGCAGACCTATGGTGGATGTCTCATGTCGATTGAAAACGCGTGCGTTCCGCTCTTTCCAGATCTCCCACATGATTAGCAGCGTGAGGCTTCGTAGAGCCTTTCTGGGGACTCCCTCCGTGGCCGTAAAAGTGAGCCACCATTGTTGTGCGCTGTCGGCCGGCTGCCAATTGGCGGGAAGCAAGCCCGGCTGCGCCAGCCATTGGGCGGTGAGTTGCCAGAGCCGTCGTGTGTACCTGCACTCGTATAATAGATGCCCAGCAGTTTCCATCGTGCATCTGCAGAGTACGCAACTTGGTGGGTGCGGCCATTCCCTTCGCGCCAAACGGTCCGCCGTCCATACCCGGTTTTGTAGAATGAGCCATGCGTAGGATTTACATTTTGGCGGGGCCCACGTCTTCCATATGGTGGTGCTGTACGAGGACTTGGAACATCCCAAGAATTGGGCCTTATAAGCAGATGATGCTGAGTATATACCCTCCGGCGTGAATTTCCATTTGAGCTCATCATTTAAGTCGGGGTTTAGGCGAATGTCCCTTAAGGCCGTGCATAGTTTCGCGAACTCAGAGATGTGGGCGACTGTTATTCCTGCCGAGAGGTTGAAGTCAGTGTACCAATTGTTGTTTTGCAGCGCTTCTTGTACTGTCATCCGCTTATTTTTCGCCAGGCGGTAGAGATTCTGGGCTATGTCCTTTGGTCGACAGCCCGCAACCCAGGCCGACGGCCAGAACCTGATGGTTGCTCCGTTCCCTAGGGAAATGGAGGTGCATGCCGCAAAGAGAAGGCGATCCTTTTCGTTGCATGGGGTTTCTGTCCCTACCCATGCCTTTTCTAGCGACATTTGCTCGTGCCATAGCCAACGTAGTCGAAGCGCTCTAGCAAATCTTTGTAAGTTCAGGACCCCTAGGCCGCCGTTGTCCTTAGGTAAGCAGCTGCGTGTCCAATTTACCTTGCACTTGCCCCCGTCAAAGTGTGACTTCCTGCCCACAAGAATTTTTTCCGCATTCTGTCGACTTCCTCCAACACCTCATTAGGTACCCTGATGGCGGACAGGAGATAGATGGCTTGCGACGTTAGGACCGTTTTGGTGAGGCAAATTCTTCCTGCAAGGGTAAGATTGTTCCCATGCCAGGAGGACAGCTTTCCAGCTATTTTGTCAATCAGGGGTTGGAAGTCTATCTTTCGTAGTCTCCTAATTGACAGCGGTAGACCGAGATATCGCATGGGGAAAGTTGCATGCGTGACCGGCAGGTCGTCCAGCAGGGCGTCGGCATCAATGTCTTCACACCTTATGGGTGCAACGCTTGTCTTTTGAAGATTTGTGACCAAGCCCGTGACACAGCCGAAACTGTGTAGCAGCTGTTTTATGTTCTGGACGTCCATTGAGGTCGGTTTTAAGAAGATTGCTGCATCATCAGCGTATAGGGAGGCTCTAAACCGTGTAGGCCGGCCTCCTAACTTGCTGAGCAGGCCTCGTTCGGTCGCAGTGGCAAGTAGTTGTTGTAGGGGATCTATTGCCAGGACGAAAAGGAGCGGTGATAGTGGATCGCCCTGCCGCAGGCCTCTTCCATGTGGGATGGATTCCGTGGGAATGCCGTTTAATAGCACTTTGGACGTCGAGGTGGAGAAGGAGGCTGCGACCCAGTTTCGCCATCGTTGTGGGAAGCCTCGTCGTTGTAGCAATTTGAGCAGGTAGTCCCAACGGACGGAGTCAAACGCCTTGGAGATGTCCAACTTCATGAATAGCGCCGCTGTTTTTTTGATGGAAACGACGGGCAATGTTACGCACGTACAGAAAGTTATCAGTTATCATGGATGACCCGCCCTTTAATGAAGGCGCTTTGGCAGGGTGAGAGATGAGGCTACTTTGATCCTGCTGTGTTGCGTAGATGGCCGACGTGACCTTTGCTTGCCGGCTTGCCGCAGAGATGTGATCGATGTGTGCTCCATGTACATTTTCTCCTTATATAACATATATAGTAGTGCTCCTGCTTTAAGTTTAAAAAAAAAACAGCATGATGGACGGATGAGTACGAGAGGATGAGGGACACGAGAGATCGGACGATCAGATGCATGGCCTGGATTCAACCATGGATCCCATGTGTAAGAGAGCTAGAGAGGCAAAATGTCATACCTATTTATACATGCAAATGTTAATTAATTTGCTCTTGAGCCTATTTATTATCTATTCTCACATTTTTATAACTAGCGTGAACGCACATGCGGCACGCACGTTTATTAGTGACACATATGTACTAAAACAATATCACTTGAGTGGACCATGCAAACAGACCAGTCGTGCGAAGCGTTTTTAAAAATACTTTATAAATTTTTATAATAATGCCTCGTTTATAAATTTTTGTAGTACTTCTTCCTTAATTCCAAGGTGTTTTTTTTCCTTTAAAACTTCCATTTCATATTCTTTTTCCAAACCAGTCCTTAAATAACATAATTAGGATCGCCATACTTACTATATACTTGAATATAAAAGGATGAAGTGTTTCTATCGCGTGCATTTTCTTATGTACTCACTTGATAAGAAAAAAATGCCCATTACCAAGGATAGGAGTGTGACATCTATGATGGATGATGATGATAAAAAAAAGCCCAGAAGAGTCTAGACACGATGTCCCAGCAAGGTAGAAACTAATAAGTACCATGGCGCTTGCCCACAGGCACAATAGAAGAAGTAAGTACCCAACTTAACTATCCAACATGCACACGGTGGGTGTGCTGAGGCGGGCACCTCAGTGGCATGGTCTGCTAGATATCGTAACTTCACCTCTTAGCTCCTGGACCATGAAGAGGCCATGCTTATTGGACCAAGGAAGTGCGATGAATTTACTTATCTCCCGTCGCGACACACAGGTATATTCGCTGAATTTATTTATTTTTTCTCTCATTGCAACACCTACTAGGGAAGTGGCCAATTTTTTTTTTTTCGAACGACGAAGTGACTAAATTCGGCGACAAAGAAAACCAGTCCAAATTATATGATTTTTTCTGGGAACTTTGAGTGAAATGGAAAGAAAAATGACCAAAACTTACAATAGAGTAAATTTCTTATTTGACACTAAAATAAAACATGGTTCCTTTTTTGGCCCTGAAAAATTTTCGTTTTCTATTTGACACTGAATTTTAACTTCATTTGTTATTTGATATTTTCATCACTTTCAAAAGTAAGTCAGACGAAACGTCCTCTGAATTAGCTCAAAAATTCATCAAATTTGTTTTAACAATATAACAAATATAGACATGAACATATGTTATTCAAAACAATACATGCACCTTTATAGTTTTAGACTCAAAATTAATCAAACTAGATAGTTTTTAAAATTAGTTTGAATTTTATCGCACTAAATACTTTCAAAAATAAAGAAAAATAACTAATATTTGTCACATGTGATACAATAGCGTATAAAATTATTTTTTTATCATAAGTTAAATATATAATTATGAGTTACATCTAAAATTTATAAAATATGATGTTCTTTCTAATTCTATATGTAATGTACAATGGAAAATAATTTTATAAACTATCGTTCGTATTACATATGGTGAATAATATTTATTTTTCCATAATTTTGTGAAAGTATTTTGGTGCCACACAATTCATATTTGTTTTAAAGATAGTCAAATTTAGTTAATTTTAATTTTAAAACTATAAAGACACATGTGTCCTTTTAAAATAAAATATGTTCATATCCATATATTATATCATTAGAAAAAGTTTCATGAATTTTGTAGTTTATTTGGAGGTCGTTTCGTCTAATTAATGCTAGTAACGAAAATGTCAATTAAGGAATGAAAGTTAGTGTCAAATAGAGAAGAAAAAACTTTACATGGCCAAAAAAAGAAATCAGAATTTGTTTTTGTATCAAATAAGGAATGCCCTCAACTTAATATGGATAATATCCGATATGCATGTTTTTTAATAGCGAATTCGAGAAGAAATTCCGAACCCTGTTTTGTTTTGGGTGGCATGCCTTTTACGAGAGAGTTTAATCTGTGTAAGCTTAGAATATATACAAGTGCAGTGCAACCTTATCAGAAGTAAAGCATTTTAGGCCCTGTTTGGTTACCATGACTTATTTTTAGTCACCTAAACTTTAGTCCCTTTTAGTCCCAAAAATGCCAAACAGGGTGACTAAAAGGGACTAAACTCTAGGGGTAATGCTACCACTCATACGTCCGACGGACGCGCGTCCGTCCGGACGCTTCGAGGAGGCCACGTGCCTGTCTTCCATCCATATATTCCCACACCGCGTGTAGCATCCTTATCTTCATGTTTTTTTTCCTCAGCACACCCAACCATCCATTTCTCCCCGCACGCGCCGCCGCAGCAATGCTCTGTCACGCCGCTGCTCCACAGGCACGGGCGTGGCTCCTCCCCACTCCTCCGCGTCCCCCACTCCTCCGCGTCGCCATCGCCGCCGTCCGTCCTCCGCGTCGAAGCGGCTTCCCTCGTCTCCGCGCCGCGCCGCTTCTTCGCGCTGCGGCAGCCGGCCCCCTCCTCCGCGCGACGCCGTTCGTTTGCAGGACGGTGTTGGGATTTCTAAATGTTGCAATTATTATCTATCGATGTTGCATATGTGTTCTTGGCATGTTGCGGCAACATTGATTTTCAATTTTTGTTTGTTGAATTCGTTGCCCACCGATGTTTGCATTGGTTGCAATGATTTTTTAATTTGCAGTTGTATAATTTTGATGTTGCAATAGCCTTGTCTTGATGTTGCACGAAGTTTGATTGGATGTTTCGTATGAAATTCGATTGGATGTTTTATATGAATGTCATGTTTCATGAAACATGCTCTGATGTTGCGGTGGAAATTTTTACTCAACTCCCGTAGCAACTGGATGATATCCGATGGCGTCTGTTTATGTAGGAGTCCCCAATGTTGCAACCGGTGGCTTTCTTTGTTTCAGATATTGTTCTATGATGTTGCATATATTATTTTTGTATGTCACAAAAAATTTTACATATTGCATGCAACATCATACCCATGTTGCGGCGGGATTTTTTCCTGCTACAGTACCGTCCGATTTTTTTACCCCCGTCGGACGTCCGGGCGCTAGCAAGCCCGAAACTCTAGTGCCTACCACACAAGTCCATAAGCTCCATTTTGGTGACTTCTTAGGACTTCTGGTGACTTTTTCCTCCACTGCCCTCATTAACTCCCCACCCGTCCCACACCCCGACGCGCATTCCCCTCCTCCTCCCGCAGCCCTTCTCCTTCCCGCGCCGCCGCCTCCACCGCCGCCTGTGCACCTCCATTCGACGCCGCCTCCCCGCCAAACGAGCCGCCACCGGCGGATCCGGCCGTCGCTCACCCACCCCTCCCCGCAGTGCCGTCTCTGGATCCCCGTTCGCCATCTCCCTCGCGTCGCCCACCTCCAGAACCAATGCCGCCGTCAGATCCGCTCGTCCCACACCCACCTCTCCGCCCTCCGCCACCTAGCACTGCCGGATCTACTATGGCCGGCCACGGTAACGCCTACCGCGACTTCCTATCTCCCGGTGCTTCTTCCTCGTCAGGCCAGGCGGGGGGCCGTGCTCACACAAGCAGCAATGGTGGCTTTGACTGGATGCCACCATCACCGGCGGATCCACAAGCACCCACTCCCACACTATCGGCTGGAAGAGCACATCAGGAGAGTTTGGACCTCAACTCCGACGGCGGTTCTGTTTTAAAGATGAAATGGCGTTGTTTGCTTAACTTGCCAAGTTATCCGATGCCAAAACAAAGCCAAATAATTATAGCATGCATGGCACTACACAACTTCATTAGACAAGATGAAGCGACTGATGTGGACTTTGATCGGTGCGACCGTGACGAGAATTATGTTCCGCTAGGCGAAGAATCTTCTTCTCAAGCAAATCCAACTCCAACATTCAATGGGGAGGAAGATGCAAATATGAACCAGATGAGGGATTGGATAGCCAATGGTTTGTTTTCTAGATCGTAGATGGTGTGAATTTGTAATACAAACATGTGCACCAAAAGACCATTATCTTCATTTGTAATAAGGCCAACAGTGCGGCCAGGAATTGAGAACTCCATATATGGTGCGGTTCTGTTATGTTTTTGGCGCATATATGGCGCGGTTCTGTTCTGTTCTATTTTGGAGGCGATTATGTTCTGTTTTTTGGCGCGGTTCTGTTCTGTTATATGGCGCGGTTCTATGATGATTTTTGGCGCGCTCCTGTTCTCTTATATGGCGTGGTTCTGTGATGATTTTGGCGCCAAAGGATCTGACTATCCGTTTCAAGTTTGGCGGCAAAGGGTATGCATGAAGGGTAAGGCCTTAAGGGTATTTTGGTCTTTGTTCAGTCTCATTAATGTCACTTAGTCACTTTAAGTCACTACAAGGACAACTGACTTAAATTTAGTCCCTAAAAGTCACCTAAAATAAGTCAGGGGAAATCAAACAGGACCTTAATCGAAATCTTTAGTCCATTATTCCCGATCCGTGACCGTTCCCGGAACTTTCGGTACTTGTTCTTGCTCCGTCAGTCGATGCTAAAGACGATTCGGTCGTTCGTCCGTAGCTAGCTAGATCCGGCCAGGCGGCCACTTTACAATATCGGAGTCGCGCGCGCCGCCGAGGGGAAGAAACGAATCACGGACATATGCGAAACCAAGGCACCGAACGCAGTGCGTGACGAGGCGATCACACCAACTTTCTCGTCTCCAGGCCTGTCTTTCCAGGGGAATATAATCCGGAAAGTAACCAAGCGCGGACGTACACGTACGTACGAACGAAACCGAAAACCTTCGTGCGCGCGCGTATATACGCCACCGCACCGGCCGCCCGATTCTTTCGAATTCATCACAGCCACCGCACGAATATAATTTGACATGTTTTCGTCGGCGAAATTAATCAAAGACGACGCATGCATGTGCTATAGTATGCGTAATTAACCCCGTGACACGGCCCGCGACGACCGTTTGAAAAGAAGAACATATATGCACACTTGCGCGACCATATTGTTGGACGTGTGGAAACCGGGAAAACGACGCGCACGTACGTATCCACGTACTCCTAGAGTCCTAGTACTGTATCTGGTGGCGAGTCCAAGCTAGCGCCCCTGCCAGCCTCTCACACCACCAGTTTGTTCGTTGTTCTTGACTACTGGAGCACCGAATTACACCGCCGCCCGTGGCGATCATGCATTTTATTCCCTTCCGTGGTCAACACAATCAAGCCACTGCACCTGCGTACGAAGCTGCGTAACTCCACGCGACGAGATCGACACTTATTCCTCTCGTAGATTATACAAGTCTCGGCCGGCCGGGTTCGTGGCGGATCCGATCCGTCCGTGCCGTCGTCCACGCGCTCACACGGCACGGCTGGCCCCTTTCCACCGGGGCACCAACCCAACCGTCCCACTCCCTCTAGCTGCGCGGTGTAGCAGTAGACTAGCACAGCGCATGCATCAGCAAACGCGTCAGGATCCAACCGATCCCCCCGCCACCGACCCACGAACCGAACGGCCTCTATATAACCCACACACACCGACCGGGCGGGCACCGCCAAACCCGCGCGAACTCGCGTACAGCCCAGCCAGCCACAGGAGCACACACGCGCACTCACCACCACCCTCCACCTGCTACACGACCTGCTGGGCGGGCTCTTGCTTGACTCCTGATCGAGGCGCGATCGCGGCAGCTTTGGGCTTGCTTGGCTAGTTACTGGGACCGATCGATACGGCCTCGATCATCTCGGCTGATGGCTTCGTCGTCGTCGAGGCGGCTGCTCGTCGTTGTGTTCGCCGTGCTCGCGGTCCTTCTCCTCGCGGGCGCGGACCCCTAATAATATGTTACTCGATATATAGTCATATAGATTATTGTTTGCTGTTGGTGATCATCGATGATACTAAATTGTATATACTCAGCTGAGGCATGCTCTTAGTTACGCGATTCGTTCTTTGATACCGCTCTTGCTTCTCTTGGTTATATTACTAGCATTAGGTTTAGCAGAACATTTCCATTTCTACATTTCACAGTCAATAATGGTTTCATGAGATTATAAAAGGTAGCTAAAGATGAGATTCTTACGAGTGCTGTGTGCTTTAACTTTCTCCAACTCTGTTCCTCGAGAACATCTAGCCTGGCAGCCTGCTGATGATCTCAGCAGATGTCTCTGTTTTTTCATCGGCTTGTATATTAGCGCAGTACTGTAGTAGTGTAGTACAGCATAGTTTGTGTATACTCAATCAATGACCGAAAACTGACCACGAGATTGATGGATCAATATTATATGGACGGTAAGAATGGGACATAAACAGGTTGGTCAGTGAAATCGGCCGGCCAGGTACTACCGTACACCTTACAAGTGCTTCAAGCATGTGCTCTGGTTAAGATCTCCATGTTGGACGCTGAGCGCGTTAGCTCCACTTTTCTGCCGTTTTAATTTCTCTCTTCTGGGCGTCAAATCCATGTGCCTAGTTGGGCAACTTTAAAATGACACTCAGCACATACTACCTCGCCGAAAATGTGCATGAGCTTAAATTAATCTTAGCTTATGGTCAGCAACAGCTGAACGCAGAATTCAACACACACCAACCAGTGACGAAATGTGCCTTGCCCCTCTCAATATGTTATATACATCCAAGCCAAAATCCTTTGCTTGTGTGCGGAGCTTCCCGTCAGTGTCACTTCACATCCAACGTCAGAAATCACGTACATGAAGAAATATAGGTAAAAACACTGCAGAATTATCGTCTTGCACGGGTGAATAGATAGCTGTGCTCGCTCGTGCAGGCCGGCTACATGTCCAATGAAGCCAGCCACAGATCAGAAAGCCATATGGCTTCCTACCGCCTGCAGGTACCAAGCAGCCAGCGCACTGTCACCTTCCCCTGTTCGGACCTGCTTCTTTGATCCTTGCTGATCCAGTGATCCGCGAACTAACCTTATCTTAAGCTGACATGGAGGGAATAAAAACGAGCTTAATTAGCTGAAATGAACCCTCAATCACGCCGAATTAAACCCATCGCCTGGTACCGATTGCAGTGCAGCTACTGGTGGCCGGCCGGAGATGAACACCACACACACACACAGCAAATAGCATTTCCATCCATGTCCTTGCAGTGCACACGTGTGATGCTCGTACAGTAGCAACGTTTCAACCCACGCACGTACGCGTGGATTCTATAAATGGCAAGCTACTCGTCACTACCCAAGCAGCAAGTTGTGGTGGCCGCCGGCTCATCGGCCGGCTCATGGGCCTGCCGAGGAGTTGGCCGCTTCGTTTCTTGCTGGCTCTGGTTCTCGTCGCCACCGTCGTCGTCGCCACAGCTGGCGTCATGATGAGCCGTGTCGTCGGCGCGGCGCCATGCGACGACGGCGCCTGCTTGGCGGCGGCGCCGGCGGTGAAGGCGAAGGAGGAGGCGGTGGCCGTGCTCCTGGCGAGGCTGCCGGCCGGGTCGAGCCCCCGTGGCGAGGGGCACTGATGCGCGCCAACTCAAGTGCTTCGCGATTTGCATGGGCACCATTGATCGACCGTGTTCCAGTACTTGTACACATAAGCGGGGATGATTTAGCATGCGTCAATTGCATTGGTCCATTCGTTGTATAAACCGTTTATGAACTGTGATTTCAGTACAGACATGCATCTGTCAGACAGTAATAAAAGAGTTGGAGGCGGCCCAAGTGATCAGGGGATAGAAGTTCAGGTGTCTCTTAGAGTTGCAGGGTCTTCTGCAGTTGCACACCATTTGAGGGTTTTTGCACCATACTTTTTTTTTGAAATAAAATGACCATCTTATTATTTTTGCACGGGGAAGGTCGTCCATAATGACCTGACAGATTACTAGATGTTCGGATCTGATTCTGGTTTCTACTTCGAAATCGTCGTGGGAGGTAGATGCACGTACTACTGCATCAAAGCAAGATTCTTTTTCTGGTTCCAATGCTTCTTCAAGCTCTTCGTAGCCTTGCTGAACTTTCAGACCCTCCGATGCAGTCAGGACCCTCATATAGCTCTGAGAAGTCATTGGGAATCAAAAAGGGCAATTTACTGACAAATTAGGTTATGAGAAAATGAATGCCATCCATGCTCGAGGAGGAGAGGAAGTATATTTATACAGGTGAGCAGCGCCCAGTACGTGCGCCGGCCGCCGACACGGCGACACCGTGCCATCGCCGCAATTTAGGGCTCTATGAGGGCCGACTCATTCTCGCTCCCAAATGTGGTGGAGGCCTGGTGATGCGCAATATAATGGGCCGCACCCCATGGACCGATCGGCTGTGCGTGCGTGCCAGATAAGTGTGCGGGCCAGCGCTGGTGTGAGCTTAGCCTACCACCCCTCGATGGCCCATAAATCCTTGTTACTATTTTTTTTTAGAAAAGGTTTGCTTTACATCTCTAGCACATTTTCATTCCCCAATTCAACCACTGTATTATTGGATTAATAAAAAAATAATATTTGAGTAGAACTCCATTATCTTTTCCTTTCTCCAATATAGTAGTTAGACTGAGATGCAAATAAATCCTTGTTACTATTTTTTCTAGAAAAGGTTTGCTTTACAATTCCATCACTCTATTAGGGCATCTCTAGCACATTTTCATTCCCCAATTCAACCACTATATTAGTGGTGTTAATAAAAAATAATATTTGAGTAGAACTCCATTGTATTTTCCTTTCTCCAATAGGGTAGTTAGATGGCGATGTAAATAAATCCCTGTTACTATTTTTTCTAGAAAAGGTTTGCTTTACAATTCAATCACTCTATTAGAGCATCTCTAGCACATTTTCATTCCCCATGTCACACCCTGTATTAGTGGAGTTAATAAAAAATAATAAGTAGAACTCCATTATCTTTTCCTTTCTCCAATAGACTAGTTAGATTGTGATGTAATTACTGGAGAATTGTAAAAACAGCTATTTTAATAACCATAAAAATATTAGGATATACCATTGGTTAGTTATTAGGAAATATTTATTGGAAAATGGCTAGAGATGACTTTATGTCCTTAAAACCTTAAAAATGATATTTATGCTCCTTTGGCGCACTGTCTCTCTAAAATTATTTTAACTAGTATATAATCTATCCACTAGTAGTTTTTCCTTTTTTTTGTTTCGCAATGCACTAAGATGAAGCTCAAACCTTATAGGGGTGGCAAAGGACATGCCCTATGTTAGAAACATATGCTAATAATTTTCACGATTACTTTTTATGGAATTTGTATCTCTAGGATTCATTAATATTATACTAGTTTATCAAAATAATAATGAAAAATTGCTAATGTAGTTTTCTAACATAGGACATCATGTACTCTATAAATAACTTATGCTAAATTTGAGCTTAAAGTGAAAGGGCCTCTAGCCTAGCCTAGTGGTTAGAGAACCTGAGTAGCACCCAGCAGACCCAAGTTCGACTCCCTGTGGGAGCTAATTGGGTTCGAAATAAAAAATATAAAAAAATAGGTAGGGGTTTCCCCTCCCGACTTCGGTCAAAAAAAATTGAGCTTAAACTAAACTTTTACATGGAGAAAAAGGAAAAATTTGAGCTTAAACTAAACTTTTACATGGAGAAAAAGGACAAATCCCATTATAGGGGTAGATTAATTGGACAAACTAAATGGTGTAGAACCTTTTTCTTTTTCTTCACTGACCATTGTCATTAATTATTCAACACATGCTTGTCTGTTTTCCTCTTCTTCTTAACTGACAGTATATAATTCATCTCTGATAGTTGTTTTAAGATAAAATGGTTAAAATATGATATTTTGATCCCAAAGGTTTGAACAAGACCAGACTATTCCAGAGCAGGGGACACTACCTCGCGCTCTTGTGGGTAACATTCGCGAGGAACTATATCAGACAACTGCAGACAAAGAGCAGCTGGTTTCTGATTTTTTTTTTTTGAAACGACCACAAAATAGTGCTGCTGGTTTCTGAATAAAGATCCTGAGGAAGCTAGTACCATATGCGTCATTAGTGTGAAGCAATACACATCCGTGCTAATTAAGAGACGTTCAGTCGTTCACCGTGGACTCAACACAACCAGAACAGGCGGTGGTGCCTCCGCAGCAGTGCCCAGCTAGCAACTTCAGGAGGCTTTGGCGTCAGGGAAGGAGGCATGGTGTCTATCGGCGCGGTGCTATACATACAGGCTTCAAGGATCTTTGTTCCTCCAGCGTGAACCACAACTTGGCTTCCATGTAGACGCCCACAAACTGCAAATGATGGCGTCACTCGACGTCGTTGGTAACCACGTGCAAAATAGCTGAATTTTCGAGCACGGTTAATTGTATCACCCTTCTCATGAATTTTCCGCATGCCTTCCATTCCCAGAAAAAAATTACTTCACGATGTTCTTGAAAAATCTACAAGTATGTAGCTAATGGGATGATGGACTGTAACTATTTCATCTCTACAAACTTATTTAATTACATATCTGTCAGGCTATACACACTCATATATAGAGCCAGTGCTTTAGATGTTCAGCGGGGCAAGAGGGGGTTGTGTTGTTGGTTTCCTGCCACCAACAGGGGCGGAGCCAGAAATGGCTTGCAGCCCGGGCTAATCCATGGACAGATGTTAATATAATCTAGTTAAATTAGAGTCTAATTTTAGTGTTTTTGACTAATAAACTATACATATTTACTTAAAATGTATTGTTCATTTTAACAGGTATTTAAATCTACAACCCCTAATAATATACAAATTTGCTTAAAATGTATTAGTCATTTTATAACAGATTTACTAATAAACTACAGCACTGCTATTACAGTCATGGCTCCGCCCCTGTCCACCGGACGAGTGGAGTCATTACACTGGGATTCGGTTCGATGGGATCGTCGGTCATTAACTTTTTTTTATGTAATAACTTGTGGAGTACATCCACGTTGTTTGGAATCTTGAACGAGTACTCTTTTCAATTTCAGTGACCCGCTCTTGCATACATCTATATACTATAAAAAGAATAACTTTTAAAAACACTTCTCACCAAGATTAGAGCCACACCCACCTCACAGATGATCCACCTGTCATGAAAAAACATTGACAAAAGAGAGGAGAGAGACCCATTTTGTCAACGTTGTAAGGTGATTTCTCCCTCGAAATCCAAAACTTTTTTCACCCAAAAAAGGCCCACCTAAATATACCCACATTTGTACCCACGTCTATACACAATTATCCCGTATCGCTAATAGACAATAAATTGGAGAGTTTTTCTTCATATAAATAAATGTCAACTATTGAGTTTTGAGAATACAAAGTTCTTTATACATGAGAGAACGAATATAAAGTATTTTTAAAAGTGCTTCGCATGGCCCACTAAACTGACAATGTTTTAGTACCTACATGTCATCAATAAACGTGCGTGTCATATGAATTGAGACAAATGTGTAGAAGAGAGTTTAGCACGCGCGTGCCCGCGACGCGCGGGCATTGCAACTAGTAGTACAAACAAACCCAGAATTGGTGCGGAAAGCAATAATCAACCCATAGTATTATGTATCTACCGCATTTTGTACTTAAAGTCTCTTATTCAGTTACTCTTTCCATTTGAAATAATACGGCTCATTTTGTTTCATTTTATCAGGCATTTAACAAATAGTTACTACTATGTTAATGCTTTTTTTGTGACATAGAACTGAAGTTATTGCTCTTATATTCATATTAAACAAACTTATTTATGATTATAACTTTTTTTTATCGTGTGGAAGAACTGTTAACCAGATCGAGACCATGGAGGAACATGAAAAACAGAGTGATTATTAACAAGTTGATTGCAGCAGTAATCTGCAGGCCGTTTGCTGCGTGTCAGCAACAGCGCTGCGTCACGCTGCTATTGGAGGATCAGCTAGCAAACAGATTTTGGATGGTGTATCTCAGTATTTGCGATCTCGCGGCTCACGCTGCCATGGTGTATACGACGAAAACGCATCATCTAAACAGCGTGGCAGCTTAGCTGGGATGGAATCCATAATGATCCGGACAGTGGCTGTGGGCTGGTCCGACGGCGCTAGGGGTTGTGACCACCGAGTTGCCGATGTGGATAGAGAATTTTGCGATCGGCGCGATGTGCACACACGTTGCAGTTACTGCTGCAGAGTATCCTTTTTCCAGCTGCAAGAACCACAGCCTGGCTTCCATATCAGTGCCTGGTTGCCGGCCATCGCCAACTTCCATGTAGATGCGCACAAACTGCAAACGGAGGTGTTAGGAACCTGTTAATCACTTACCAAATACTAGTAATAGCAGGTTTCGAGCATGCATATGGTTTAAGGGTATCACCCTTCCCATTAACTTTTCCGCGTGTGCCTTCTATTCCCAATGAAACAAAAGAACTCTTCATGACGTTCTTAAAAAATCTAATATTGTCCAGTGAGACTAAGGACTGGAATTGTTTCATCTCTACGAATCTATTTACAATATGTCACTCCATAATTAACCAATTACCCATAGTCATATATAGAGTCAGTGCTCGCTAGACGTTGGCATTGGTGGTGCTGTGGACAAGTAAGCCAGCCCAGCTACAAGTACTGAGAAGGAGTACAAAAGTGAAGTTAATTATTACAATGGGATTCGAATCCGGGACCATTAATTTTTTTCCCCGCAATAATTAACATATATATGGAGTGTATCTATGTTGATTATATTGGCTCTCGAACAAGTACTCTAACGTATTGAAAAAAAAGAGGGAATAAAACAAACATATCAATCACTACATGGACATGTGTCCATGAGAAACATAAGGAACAGAGTGATTATTAGCACGCTGATAGCACAGTAGTAACCTGCAGTAGGTCGCGTGCTGCATATCAGCACCAGGCCACCATCATTGCGTCACGCGCCCACGCTGCTCTTGGATGTTCAGCGAGCAAATTTAAAAAGATTTTGGATGGTATCTGCAGCCTCACAGCTCACGCTGACGAACACGCATCGATCTGACAATCCAAACGATGTAGCTGTTTGATGTGGAATTCGAATCCAAAATGGAATTAACGTGGCTCATTGTCGAGGAAGGCCGAACGTGGGTGATGGCCGGATACCGCTCACTGTCGGACGTGCTACAGTGGACCGTTGTCAATAGAGTCGCTAGCATCTCACGCATATAATCCTCTTTTGTTTTGTCTTTGAACCGAGCCATCCCCTATATGGTTTCGGATGTAAATATTCGGACTTGCTTCCCCTTTAATGAAAAACGTGCCAAGGCACGGTTGCGAAAAAATGTGGGAATTGGAATCCATAATGCAAGCACAGTGCCTCGCTGCTCGATCGTGTCTCATGGCAGAGCCGGGTTGTGAGCGCAGCGTTGCCGAGGTGGATAGAGCTGGTCGGTACTCGGCAGTGCACTCGGCCATCCATTGGCAAACCCCGGAAGACTACTGCATTTTTCAGTCGAACCTTGTTCCATATTATTTTCTTGATGAATGACGAACCTGCTTGTTCCATCTGTTCTCCCCTTTGCTTATTTGGATCGATGTTTCATTTTCAGGGAAAATTGATACTTCGGTCTCAAACCCTGCATCTTTTTTTTTTGAGGGCACAAAACCCTGCATCTTTGGAGTACACATGTGTTAGCTAGTCTTTGCCGAACAAGTACCGCATGCATGTGTGGTGGCAAAGATCTGATCTGGTCCCAGCAGAATGGAATGAGCACGCCTTTGCATCCACAAATTGGATGGGTATAGCTCTGCATCCTGATTCTTGGACCTGCTATTGAAGGGTCATGCACATCTCTAGAATTTACAACTCAACGGGTTTAACTAGGCATGCAGTGTGATTTCCATGACCTAAATTTCCCGGATGACCGTATCCTGTCCGTCGAACTCGAGTGACTTGAGGATGCCGATACACACAAGTGTTCCTGCGGTATGTATGTTGGTGTTAGACCTCTGTGGGACTCTGTTTTCAGTGAAAAACATGTGGGATACATCTATCTGCAATGAATTGGCACATACCGTTCTCAGATGAATTTCTCAAATGCCTCCCGTTCCAAAGAACAAAACTCGAAAGACCGTGTATATTTAATACCAAGGAACCTCGCATTGGAGTTTTGGAGTTTAGTGATGAACTATATAGGCGGAGACGAAATGAATGACACATGCTTCAGTCGGGACCGAGTGCACACAGAGCAGTTATGCGGGGGATCCATGTCTCAGTTTCGGGATCAAATCTGATATTTGATCCTGAACCTTGAACGAGACTCGAGAGCAGACTATTGCCAAGCAAAGATCACTATTTTGCACTCTTGTGGGTAACATTCACAAGGCACTATATAATTGAAGAACTATACTCTCAGACAAGCAGACGAAGAGCAGCTTATAACGTTCTCCGTGGACTCCACACACCCGAAACAAAAACTCGACCAGCATGATGAAAAACTCCCACCAGGCTTTATCTCAAAAAAGTTTTGTGCTTCGAATCTGGATCGAGACGGAAGCTTCATCGACCATCATAGTTCAATGCTCTAACCGATCTACCGCGAAAAGAAGAGCAGCTGCACACACCTAAAACAAACTGCGCAGCTCCGCAGCAGCGCCCAGCAACTGCAGGAAGCTTTGAGGTCCCCGAAGGATGAGGCGTGTGTCGATCGGCGTGGTGCTGGACAGGCCGCGGTTTGCAGCGCTGCTTCATGGATTTCCCTTGCTCCTGCACGAACCACAACCTGGCCTCCATATCAGTGTTTGGTCTCTGGTTGCCATCGGCTTCCATGTAGATGGCCACAAGCTGCAAGTGGTGGTGTCACTTGACGTCGTTAGTAACCTGTAATCACGTGCAAATTGAAGTAGCGAAAGTTTCGAGCATATGGTTAAGTGTATCACCCGTCTCATGAAATTTTCCTCATGCCTTACATTCCGAAAAAAGGAAAACTGTTCATGACTTTCTTGAAAAAAACTACGATTTACTATCAACTAGAATTGTTTCATCTCTACATACCTCTTGATATATCTGTCACACCATAGGTACTCATATATTTTATATAGCCACTGCCCTAGACGTTCAGCAGGGCAAAAGTTGCAGCGTGGATGTGGACAGCAAATAAACCAGCACTAGCTACTTTAGCAGTATACGTAGATATATATATTGACGAATCATAAAGAGCTCATGTATATTTCATTGGCTAGCTAAAAAAAGAAAAAGAAAGAAAAAAATTGTATCCAACAGACTAGTGAACTGAATAACTATTTTTCTACGCTAGCTATCTCCTCTCTTTCACCAGGTATCTTTGCCTAGCTAGACGCGCTTACCATCCACGCTCGCCAGTTTTAAAGAGTTTGTTGGTTTGCCCCTGCTTTTGGAAAGCTTTTTATTTTTTTTACTAACCTCTTCATCTTTAAATTTAGCTAGAATTATTTCTATTTTTTTGATGAAACTAGAATTATTTCTAGTTTCTTGGAGATATAAGTGAATTCTTTGCCGAACAAGTACCGGCATGCATGTGTCGGGGCAATGATCTGATCTGATTCCACCAGAATGTAATGGGCACGTCTTTGCATCCACAAATATGGTTCTGCATCCTGATTCTTTGACTTGCTGCTTAATGGTCATGCACATCTTTTATAATTTACAACTCAACGGATTTTAGAGCAACTCCAACTGTCTCTGTATTTTGTTAGCCAAATTTAAAAATTATAGCTCTTTGTAAAATATAGAAAACTATAAAACTAATAGGTAAACCAAGAGACTCTTTAATTTAGACTCTTCATAATAAGTGGACCCTACCTGTCATTCTTTTTTCACTCTCAACCTCACGTGTCATCCACTATCCCCCACCCACCCCCAACCTTATCCATCCCCTCCACCGTACGGGCACCCCTCGGCTCGCCGCCCTCCTCCTCCTCCACCGTGCTGGCGCGCCTCCACAGCCCAGAGCCCCCTCCCGTGGCCGGTGGTCGTCGTGGGAGGCCGGCCGCTGCCGCGACACTCGTCGGAGATGGCCTGGACATGGCCCAGGTTGAGAGAGGCAGGACGGCGGGAAACAGAATTGACGCGAGGAGGAGGGCGGGAGAGATCGAGGCCACGGGAATCGGAGTTTTTGCGAGGCGGATGGCGTCGCCAAAGGTCGCGAGCCGTCGGGGGAAGATGGCGAGGGGTTTAGAGAGGACGGAGTTTAGCGTGACTGTTGGAATGGTGTTTTTGCGATCTTTTTTATCTTTTAGCGATGGAAAACGATTTAAAGAGCTGTTGGAGTTGCTCTTACTAGACATGCAGTAGGATCTCATTGGCCGTATCTCGCCTGTCGAACTCGACTAACTCGACGATGCCGATACACGTAAAGTGTTCCTGCAGCATGTATGCTGGGTGTTCGATCTCCATGGGACTCTGTTTTCAGTGAAAAACAAGTGCACGAAAATAAATCTGCCTGCAATGAATTGGCATATGCATACCATTCTCAGATGTGCTGCTCAGATGCCTCCCGTTCCAAAGAACCAAAAACTGAAATACCATTTGAGCATGTTCCGAATCATACTACTCCTCATGGTTTCGCTCATATGCTCTCTGTCTAACGAAGAAGCTAGGGAGTTCACAGTGTAGAGGTGTGAAAAAGACAATGTATATGTAATACTACGTACCAAGGAAGTAAGGCGCGCTAGATATCGCATTGGAATTTAGTGTCGAAGTAGGTGGAGACAAAATGAATGACGACATGGTTCAGTCAGTCAGGAGCGAGTGCACATGATGTGGACACGACACAAACACGAGCAGTTAGTTACTCGGAGGATTTCATTATCTCACCAGTCACCAGGTTGATTCCGACTTGGATACTGAGCGACGTTCCGATCGACGCCGCGTGTTCCTGATTCTCCGGGGAAATTCCCCCAGCCGATTGCGTCGCATCGCCGACCAATACCCAACGCAGACGGCATGCGGCATCGTCAGTCCCAGACGGGTTACCCATCAGCAACCCAACAGCATCATGCTGGGCATTATGGTTACATGGTTTGAGCCGTGGTTTTTTACGTGAGCTGAGGGGATCGGTAGCTTGCTGTTCTGCTTGGGCTGTCTATTCGATTGAAGGGCCAACCGCCAACCCCTTCGGCCAAGAAAACATGATTTGCTGGTTTCGGCTTCGCGGGGCAGGCTTTGTCCACCAATGCTAGATCTTCGTGTACGGCGCCCCTTTCTTGGTTTGAGAGAAACATCGTTCCCTGTATCCTCAACTCTTGGTTTTAGAAATTGTTAGCTTGACATCAACGTCTCAAAGCTCCCCGTGCCTTCCATGCCTACAACTTGTGTTAGTTGTGCCTTTCTTGATCTTCTCCCTCCATCTCACATTCTCTCACCCTTCTTGGTTTTGTCCGACCTCACTCTCAACTACAGAAAATGACAAGCGCGCTAGGTCGCTTGAGTTTTTCTTTTCTTTTTAAGATAACGGGGTAATATTTTGCCTCCACAAAGGTTGCTCGAGAGTTAATAAGCATTCAACCATGTGACCACGATGGAAACGAGCAAGAAGCAGAGGTCATGTACATATATATATATATATATATACGAGTAGATTATTAGGCAAGCAAGTATACTAAGTACAAGTAGACTAGTAGTAGATGTTTGCTGTGGACAAGTAAACCAGCCCTAGCTACTATAGGAGTACGTATTCTACATAGTAGGTGAATTGGATAATATAATTGCTTCGGGACAAATGAAGTTATTGCACTGGGATTTGAATCCTGGGCCATTAATATTTTATTTTTAAGAAAAAGGGAGTTTTATTAATTTCAAAAACATTACATTAACGTAAAGAATTTTGTTTGTTTTGAAATATATATTATTGTATTTATGTATAACCGCTCCAACCAAAACTACATATATACGATAATATTTTCATGTGATAAATTGGGAGTACATCTGCGTTGGTTGGGCTTTTAAACAAGGGGAGCGACTCCCTCATGTGAGGATGGTGCCCTCCGCCACCTGCTCTCCTCCTCCTCCATGTGTCCGCTAGCTAGCGCCTCGCCGCTCTGCTGATGTTAGTTCGGAACTCCGGACCATGCCTGTTGACCTAGGATGGCCACGCTTTCCCCCTTCGCCTACCTGTCCCACCGGTTGCCCTCCTCCACCGATTGGTGGTGCCCTACCACCTTGTCTTGGTTGTTCATCAATAATCAATACTAGTCCCTAGGTCCCCCACCGCTGGGCTGGCCGTAGACTTCTACTATATCCCTCTAAGTCCCAAACTCTAATTGGGTATCCATAGGGAGCACGAGAAGGAAGAAGAAGAGTGATGTTGGATAAAGCGTCCAACATGCCTAGGAGGAAGAAAAACATGGGAGAATGACAAGGAACTGCCCACCTATAAGAGGAGGAGCGAAAAAGTCCTCTTCTGTTTCGAATGTCCATTTTTGACATATAGAAAGCAACAAAAATCAATTGACATAGAAAACTATAACAGTTCACAATTATGTATATTAATATTTTTGTTCTGCTAAAAGCTTCATTTTTATTTAAAGCCTGTCAGTCCCTCAGTCCGTCCATTTAAAATTGCAACCATCATTTTGCTTCATTAGGAGAGAGAACTAATGCCTTTTTATTTCTTACTACCCGGACATAGCACTATTATCTTGTAACTGTTATTTACTGGTTTCACAGTGGTTATTATTTGGCAATAGCAGCGCATTTATGGTTTACTACCTCATTTTTTACTCCATTATGGATGCCCTCTATTGGACTGTTTCTAGTGAAAACAAGGGGATGAGAATACATCTGCCTTCATTGAAATGGCATATAATAATAATCTATACTAAAAGATCCTAAGAATTGAAAACATGTTCCACCAAAAAACCCACCCCCACCCTCTCACAGAGGATCCGCTTGTCGGACTTTGGTGGGAGGGAAGAACAAAAAAAACACAACAAAAAATTGACTGTTCCAGACTCTTTTAGTTGTTTCCTTGCTCCACTTTTTTCACCAAAAAAGGACCCACCTAAATATACCCACATTCGTACCCACGTCTATCCTGTATTGCTAATAGACAATAAATCGGAGAGTTTTTCTTCATATAAATAAATGCCAACAATTGAGTTTTAAGAATATACATAAAACTCTCAATACATGACAGAGCGAATATAAAATATTTTAAAAGCGTCTCGCACGGCTGATCTGTTTACCACGGTCCATTAAAATGACAATGTTTTAGTGATTTATTTTATATATGTACGTGCGTACATGTGCCTTTACTAGTAATAATAATAATAATATAATGGTACTCTTATCGCGGAAGAAAAAGCAGGTACCTCAGCCACCTATGCACTGTTGCTGCTGTTTTTTTTAAAAACCAAGACATCAATGCCCATCAGCTTTTAACGTTGACAATAGTGAGGCAGCCCACACGTTATCCCACCAGAGAAAGTTTGGGACTTCCCGTTGCATACATACCGTTATCAAATGAATTCCTCTAATGCCTCCTGTTCCAAAGAACAAAAACTGAAATGTTTTTCGTGGTGTATGCTCTGAATCAGACTCGACAAAGACGGCGGTAGAGGAACAGATGTACCGTTGGAGTTAGAGTTCAAGTGTGAAAGAGGCGATGTATATATATACCAGGCTAGATGTTTATGTTAGTATAGTGTGTGTGCATAAATACATACATACATACATACATCCATATATACGTACGTACATATATATATATCAACTAGGGAAATAAAATGGCAACAATTAGCTAATCAACCAAATTAAAGCATGGTTCTAAGTTCAAATCCAAGCAACACACAACAACAGAGAAAAAGACACTACATCAGTACCACTACACATGAGTTCAGAAGAGAAGGAGAGGCATACGTCGGTGCGTCGATCCGAGGGAGGCAGCGGACGGTGGGGCGTCGATCTGCAAAGGAACGGCGAGCCAGTGGCCGGCGATGCTGCATTGATCTTAAGCGGCGGTGGCGTGTGGAAACGAGGAGATGCGGCTAGTGTTAGAGCGGGGGTCCTATATAGCTTTCGGAAGTGTTTTTTTGGGCTAGCTTCCACATTGTGAGCCGTCCAATCAACACTGCGAGCCGTCCGATCATTTTCTTCCTCCCCCCTCCCTCTTGCATCAGCCACCGTCGCCAGCTTGCCGTCGACCTTGTGCCGCGCCGGTGAGAACCGAGATGCAGGAGTCGGCGGAGGGGTGGGAGCTGGGCGGGTGCGGCTCGGCGGCGAGGGCGCCGCCAGCCGCCGGTGGTGGTCGAGGCGGCGGCATTAGGGCTTCGAGTTTCTGGGGCTGGGTGGGGGAGAAGGTCTCCAATGTCCGCCGGACTTAGAGAAGAAGGAAGGTGGGGGGAGGAATCGACTGGCGGTGGGTTGCGGTGTGCGGGCGGGCGGTGAGGCGGCGGAGCGCCGCCGTCTGGGGTTGTGGCGGGGGTGGATGGTGGGCGGACGGCGTGGCAGCGCGCAAGCCGCCGGTCGGGGCGGCGATAGCAGGGGCGGCGATGGCGGAGGAGGGGGCGAGAGGAGGAAGACAGACGAGGATGGGCCTAATGGGCCGGAAGCCAGGCGTGCGCCATCTAGGAGCCCCCGTGTTAGAGTGCTCCTTCCAGGAGAGGCAACGGTTGCTCGCTTATTTCGGTTTATACGCAGGGTTATCTATTTAAGAAGGGGTGGCTTATTGGGCCCGGCCGTGTCCCGAACGAGTTAGTAAAGTGTCGAAAACAAGTCTCCAAACTTAATATATTTATTTTTATTGTTGTTTGGGCGATACTCTCTCAACACGTGTCGGAGATGCGGAGACGTGTCGGTGTCAGACATCGACAAGCAACTTTGGGGAAGTGTCCGTGCAACAGAGGGACTCCTGCAGGTGTAGTTCTGTGTCCTGCAGATGCTTGGGACAGCTGCTCAAGAGTCATGTGCATTCCAAGAATCTTCAGCTTGATGGATTGAACAACTCCTACAGTAGGATTTCTGTGATAAATAGTGGCAATAGGAGTCGATCCAATTCATTTGCTTCCGTGACCTTTCCACATGGCGGTGTTCCTGCGACAAGTTTGATTTTAGATCTATATGAGTATATACCATATAGGTCTGTTTGCCGTGAAAAAAAGTAGTGAGCGGTAATGTATTATCAAACTGTTGACGTATACCGTTCTTAGATGATTCCTCCGATGCCTCCCGTTCCATAGAAAATAAGAAGAAATGTTATTTGTGTTCTCCTGAAACAGAGCCTTGCTCTGCTGTTGTGTTCTCTCAGCCACAGGAACTATCAGCGTGTAGATGTACCATTCGGTCTTTAGAGTTGAAGTGTAGGAGGCTTCTCTGTGTACCAGATATATATTCTGACGAAGCAAGTGTAGAATTGCTCCCTTTACCGTTATGCCCCCAAGTAGGTGAGACGAAATGAAAACGCCACGGGTTGATGAGGGCTGCTAGGGCCGTTGTGCACTTGTGCCACGGGTTGTCTATATGGGGGTGTTTGGCTGCCCCCTAGACAGGCTCCCGTAAGCCACCCAGTACATATTTGGTTACCTGTAGAAGCCCTTTAGCCAGGCTCCAATTATGTAACGAACCCATCCTAGCCTGGCTCCACGGAAATGTCAGAAATCCGCGTACAAGTCTAGCCAGGCTTGCACAAGCCAAGCCGCTGCCGCTCGAGTATGGCGTGTCGTGTCACCTCCTGTCTGTCCACCGGCCACTGCCGCTGCCGCCGCTAGCATTCATCTTGGCCACCGCCATCGTCGTCCACCTCCTCCTCCTCCATCGCCTCTGTTATGGCCAGTGGGCCGGCAGTAGGCCTATGACCCAGCCCATGAACAGTACCCGAGGTACTGTAGCGGCGGGTACTGTAGCGGCAGTCGTAGATTAGGGTTTAGGAGAGTCACCTCTATTTAATAGAGACCCCTCGTATCAATTGAGTATAAGCAGAAATATAACCCTAATTCTCAGAACCTCGAAAGAGGGCGAGATTGGTTCAGAGCCTCCTAGGGAGGGCGAACCAGGTTGCCTCTGCTGTATCGTGTGATCTAATCCTTGCCAAATAATCCATACCATCTTTGGTATTCAGAGCCAGCTTTCTTGGATCGCATCTGCTTCCGCCGCCGCCGCCACAAATCCCACCCAACCCCACCCTAGATTGGATCTGCACCGGCCCGTGAACAGTACCCGTGGTACCGTAGCGCGTGGGTACTGTAGCACGCCCAGGCCTTCGTCATCAACGACAGCCACTATGGGATTCTCCATATTCCAGATCTCAGCCTTTGATGGAGTTCTGATCCATTACCTTAGTTGAGCCATTGTGATCACTGCTTCGCTGCAGGGGAACTACACGAGACTATGAAGGTCTTCGTAGTTTCTTTCCGGATGCAAGGTGCCGCCAAACAGTGGTACGTTTGCTTGAAGAAGGACCATGGCGAGCCGTCATGGTCGGAATTCAAGGACGACATCACCAAGCGCTTCGCGACGCCCGCTCTCACGTGATCCGCGGCGCCCGCCCCCGCGCCGGTGCCCTCATCTCCGCCACCGACTGTGGCTCTCGTCACGGCGACGCTAGCGGCACCTGTCTCGACGGCGCTCGTCCCCGCGGCATTTTCCGCGGCGCCCGTTTCCGCAGCTTCTTCCTCACCTGCGCCTGGCGGAGCCCAGCTGCCCATGGCTCCGATCGGCATTGCGGCCCCTAAATACGTGGTGCCGGCACGCCGCCACGCAAGTGCGCATCTCCGCCGCCCCGACGAACAAGCGCGCAAGGGCCACTTTCCACTTCTACGGGCGCCGTCTCCTTCGGCATCGGCAGCCGTGCCCTGTACGGCCGCGGCGCCTCCTGCCGCAACGCATGCGGAATCGCCACCCGTGGCGCTCGTCCTGGCGATTTCTACGGCAACCTCTTCGATGACCACGTCACCTGTCTCAATGGCGCCAATCCCCGCGACGCTTTCCGCGACGGCCGTCCCGGCGACGCCTGTTCCTGCACCGCCTCTCCGGCCGCCCCCGCAGGCACCACCGACTATGCCAGGCGTGTCCCTGGCATCCCATGCCAGGCGACGGGCGATCGCATGTTCCGTGCCGGTTGTCTGCGCATCATCCCAGCTCGAGGATGAGCTGTCTTCGAGGGCTGGTGAAGTGTTATGGCCTATGGGCACCGACGGGTCCTCCAAGTGCGGCGCCGTTGGTCTCGCCGCCAGCTGCATGTCTGCTTGTCGCCGCCACGCGTGGCCCCGTCTTCGGCATCTTCCGCGTCGCCCACGACCTCGTCTCCGGCATGTCCGGCGTCTGCCGCGTCTCGTGCAGCCTCGTCCGTACCGGCGCCCGCCGTCCAGTCACCGGCCCCGCGTCATGCGCCACGCGCGGCTTCGTCTCTAGGCCAGGATTCTTCGCTCGCCCCATCTTCAGCTTGTGCACCCGCGCCATGTGTGGTACTGTCCGCGCCCGCCAGGAGCCTCTGCTCCAGCCTTCGTCACCTTTGCAGCGACCGCTCCGCCCATAGGAGCGCCTACCGCGACTACTTTTGGCTGCCGTGTGCTGCCTCTTTTCGGCCAGCCCTTCGTCGTTGTTCGACGGTCGTGCGGGCCATCACCAGTACCCCTCGCCGGACCATCGGGGTGCTCGCTTTGGCCGCCGTGAGCATTGCTGCATTTGGCGATGCGCCCTGGATCGTCATCAGCTTCAGCATTGGTGTGCTGTTTTTTTGTCTCAAGTCTAGTTTCTTAAAAAGGGGAGCAAATTTAGGTTTAAGCCGAGATGTAAAAGGTTTAATGGTGTTTGAGTCCGGTGTTTGCTGTTCTGCGCATTATCACAGCTCGAGGGCGAGCTGTCTTCGAGGGGTGGTGAAGTTTTATGGCCAGTGGGCCGGCAGTAGGCCTATGACCGCGGGTACTGTAGCGGCAGCCGTAGATTAGGGTTTAGGAGAGTCGCCTCTATTTAATATAGGCCCCTAGTATCAATTGAGTTTAAGCAGAAGTATAACCCTAATTCTCAGAGCCTCCTCGGAGGGCGAGATTGGTTCTGCCTCTGCTGTTCGTGTTCATCTATCCCAGTTAA
>OAMR01000344.1:553738-588335 GCA_900205405.1 Echinochloa crus-galli
GAGGATGATGCTGAGTCATATGCCACTACATCTGAGGGGGGTGAAGGGACAGTCATTAGATGCACGTTCACTGCTGTTGCTGTTAGCCCCAGCTTGAAATCCATGTTTGCTTCGGCACAGATGGTAAGGCAGCCTCATGTTTATCTCCTTTTCTTTTGATCAAGGCTCCATGCTGGCATTGGTTCTCATTCCTTTTTGTATGTCAAAATGCGTGGCAGAGTCCGATTCTGCCCCTGAGGTTGCTTGTTCCTGCTAGCTACCCCAAATGCTCCCCGGTGCTTCTAGACAAGTTTCCGGATGAACAAAGGTGGGTCGTCTTGTGGCATTGTTATATATTGTTGTTGTGTATGAAAGGTGGTGGTTGATGTTGTATGGCCAAGCGACTGAACACACGAGTGGTGTATTGTGGCTGTAGCAGGAACTCAGATGACCTGTCTACGAAGGCCAAGTCAAAGTTCGGCATATTGCTCCGTGGTCTAGCTGAGCCAATGTCAACTGCAAGAAATCGCAAGGACATGGATGCCTGCGCCCGGAAAGTGATTGCGGAGTATGCCCAGCAAACTGGTGGAGGCAGTTTCAGCTCGAGCTACGGTTGCTGGGAAAGCTGCGTAGCGCTTGTGAGACCTTGGCGGCCGAGTATATTTATTTATGATTACCATTACACCATATTAGTGTTTGTGTTGAGAAAAAAATGAAGGGTTGTCTGTCAGTTGTATACCTCCTTCCGTGTGGTATTGCCGGTCACTGTTAAGCTTGATGAAATATGGTTGTGTACAGGACAGTGTATGAAGCAAGCGGAGCGGTGCTTTGGCCATTCCTGGCCGGTGCTGCAAGAGCGTATCATATGCATTGATATGGATTATTTGGCGGGGATGAGGATGATGCTGAGTCATATGCCACTACATCTGAGGGGGGTGAAGGGACAGTCATTAGATGCACGTTCACTGCTGTTGCTGTTAGCCCCAGCTTGAAATCCATGTTTGCTTCGGCACAGATGGTAAGGCAGCCTCATGTTTATCTCCTTTTCTTTTGATCAAGGCTCCATGCTGGCATTGGTTCTCATTCCTTTTTGTATGTCAAAATGCGTGGCAGAGTCCGATTCTGCCCCTGAGGTTGCTTGTTCCTGCTAGCTACCCCAAATGCTCCCCGGTGCTTCTAGACAAGTTTCCGGATGAACAAAGGTGGGTCGTCTTGTGGCATTGTTATATATTGTTGTTGTGTATGAAAGGTGGTGGTTGATGTTGTATGGCCAAGCGACTGAACACACGAGTGGTGTATTGTGGCTGTAGCAGGAACTCAGATGACCTGTCTACGAAGGCCAAGTCAAAGTTCGGCATATTGCTCCGTGGTCTAGCTGAGCCAATGTCAACTGCAAGAAATCGCAAGGACATGGATGCCTGCGCCCGGAAAGTGATTGCGGAGTATGCCCAGCAAACTGGTGGAGGCAGTTTCAGCTCGAGCTACGGTTGCTGGGAAAGCTGCGTAGCGCTTGTGAGACCTTGGCGGCCGAGTATATTTATTTATGATTACCATTACACCATATTAGTGTTTGTGTTGAGAAAAAAATGAAGGGTTGTCTGTCAGTTGTATACCTCCTTCCGTGTGGTATTGCCGGTCACTGTTAAGCTTGATGAAATATGGTTGTGTACAGGACAGTGTATGAAGCAAGCGGAGCGGTGCTTTGGCCATTCCTGGCCGGTGCTGCAAGAGCGTATCATATGCATTGATATGGATTATTTGGCGGGGATTAGATCACACGATACAGCAGAGGCAGCTCCCTTGGACGCTCTTAACCAATCTCGCCCTCTTTCTAATTCTCAGAGCCTCGAAAGAGGGCGAGATTGGTTCAGAGCCTCCAAGGGAGGGCGAACCAGGTTCTGCCTCTGTTGTATCATATGATCTAATCCCTGCCAAATAATCCATATCAGCCTCCCTCTCAATTGTTGTCTTCGCTTCCGCGGCGTACCACCGTGCTTGGCACAGAGCCTCGCGAGCACGGACTCGAGAACTGCGATGGGAGAGATGAGTTCTCGGGGGAGGAGAGGATTCGTGAACGGCGGAGCTCGATTTAGCTCCCCTGGATCGATGCCACCCAAAATCAAAACGCAACCGCGCCAGATCGACGTCGTGGAGCCCAAAATATATTGAAAGAGGCCTAATCTGCAGCACATAAATCTTTCTTCAAATATGCAAGCGTCATGAAGCTCTCTCTTCATTTTATCTCTTGAGAGGAGGATGGTCTCTGATTGTTGCGATAATAGATGATTTTTTTTCACTACCTCAAATTAGTTACCCAACATTCTTTGGCGTGCTGTTGCTGTCGAGTGCATAGCTAACGCGCACTAACAGACGTTTTTGCATCCACATTATTGTGGTAACTAGCAGGCCGGCGTTCAAGTCACTATCCTCATGTGAACCTCTCAGCCAAACAAGATCAGCTCATCGGACCATTGCTAAACCCAACTAGATCATCCAGTGTGCACCGGGAGAAAGATGCAGTCCTCCTCACCCCTAGAGAAATAATGTTAGACCATCAGGATGGTTTGCTAAAATGAAATAAATTATCAGTGTGCCAAATTGGTTCATACAGCTACTAGAGAAATAATTCCCCTGATGACTTGGCTTCCTACAAGTCGTAGTTTCAGTCAAATCCTTCTTTTTTTTAACGGAACGGTAAGAGCTTTGTCGTAATTTTTATTAGAAGGAGCAAAAAGAAAAACACATAACGAACTAACAGCTAACTTACAACCGACGCACCCTCTCAACGGCAACAAGGAGGGAGACGACAAGAAAGAAACAAAAGAGAAAAAAAAAGAAACGACAAGAAAAAAAGACGTCTGAGAACAAACAACTAAACCAAACCCCCCGGGGGTACCGTCAGAGCTGTGGGTCTGTGGTACTGCTGATAGTCTTCCTTGATCAGGTATGCCACTTCCTCTGTCGTCTTCTCTAGTCGATTAAAAATGTGTCTGTTTCTCTTCTTTCAGATGTTCCACCAAAAATGTTTTGTTTCTTTATAAGATTGAGGGCTTCTGCAGTTCTGCAGCAAGAAGCCGGCTTGCGTGCAAACTTTCATGGATCATGACTGTGCTTGACGGTCGGCCAGGCAGTCCTCACCATGCCAAACATCATACCAGAAGGAGATGGTGCGGCCGTCCCCGATCCGGACTGTTGTTATCGCCCGGTAGACCGGTAGCAGTGCCTTCAGTGCCCCCCAATGGTGACCGACCAGCATTCCTTCCATTCTATTTTTATTTTTTTTAAATATTATTTAAAAAATTCCTACGGTATCGCGCGGGTATCACCTAGTATATAAAGACAGAGAAGACAGAAGATCCGTACTTTTGTTTTTAGTAGGGAAATTATAGTGAGAATTTAAGATCGAGAGGCGGTAGGGTGTGCTCGATCTGCTGCTATGAAGTCAAGCAGGCCTACGTACTTCAGAAGTTGAGATAGAAACAGATGAACTCGAGCATAAATAAGGCGCGAGACAGGAGGCAATAACAATAATGCGATATCAAATCTGGGCCAGGGTCACTACGTACGAAGTGATATGATTTCCTCATCCCCAATAGCGCAGAGAGTACGCCAACACTGATATGGACTGTAGTTCCACGCTCTACTACTGCTTCTTGCAAGGGCAAATAAATGGACTTGCTAAAATCATTACTCAGTATCTTAATGAAATACAGTACTTGTACTTAACGTTACTTTTTTTTCTTGCGAAATGTACTTAACGTCATTCAAAAAGGCAGGCTAGCTTTTTTTTTAAAACAGAAATATTCCGGCCTCTGCAACCGCATACAGCCAAATTCTTACATCATATTCAGAGCCTCATTAAAAGTAAAACAAAGTTCACTAATAAAAGGGAGATATCATAAGCAAAGCCTATTATAACTTTTCCATCCGTTCTTGGCAAAGATATCCAAGGCAACGACCTCCAACGCCTTTCTTATCAATCGGATAGTTTCTCTTAGCTCCTCACGCTGCAATAGGGACCAAAATCGCAACCAATAAGCTCCCCTGAAGACTGCCTGCATAAAGAGGGTGAACTGTTTTTTCTCGAACACTATATCATTGCGAGTACATCAAATTGCCCACAAAATAGCAGCAACCCCCACGCAGACTAGCTACACATTTAATGTTCTTGTATGCTCATCTACCTTGACCAGGGCAAACCCTACATCTCGTCCTGAGTCCCGACCCCCCTACTCAACATGACGATGATGGATCATGGCTCTAGAGCTACTCGCCGACGAAGACACTTTGTGTTCCCACAGTTCCATCGGCCAACTGGAGATACAACACACAGCTGCTGCCCAGTGTTGGACTCATATGACAATACACAGCTGCATCTCAGGAGAACAAGCAGCGTATGAGGTCGAAGCCCAGGACCAGAAAGCCCAATTCCAAGTATATCAGCGCGACGTGGGTCCAGTAATTGGCGATGGTAGATATACGATGAGCATCTATGTGTGATGGCTTCTTTTTGCTTAGGAAGACAGGAACCTGTAATCGGTGAACTCGGCCGGCTTATGAATTCCTCGCTATCCATCCTATTCTTAGTACCCTTACATGTATCATCATGCTCCCATAAAATTTCTGCCTGCCTTCCGTTCCCATAGAATCTAATAAACTCCTCGTGTTCTTGTAAAATCTACAATTGCCCAGTGAAACCATCGACCGAAACTGTTTCATCCGTGGCAACTGTACATATGTCTCTGCTGACATTGTAATATATAGAGTTAGTGGTCTAGAGGGCAAGAGGTATTGCCGTGGGCAACATGTAAATTAAGCAGCCGTATGTGGCAGTAGGTGAGGCATATAATGAGTTAATTGGAGTATATATACTCCGCAGATAGAGAAATTTTCTTGATGCCTTAGCCTTCTTACAACTTGTAGTGTCAATCGACTACTACAGAGTAAGCATGTACCGACTGTTCCAAAGCATCATTTCTGACGGAAAATCAATTACAGAAAACGAAAAGCAGTAGGTTATTGGAATTCTAAGCCTCGAACTATGCGGCCATGATGAAAGAAAACAAGAAGCCATGCAGACACATGCGCGTGCGAACAAGAACAAAAATAAGACAGTATTACTGCTTATATGGAACTGATGATACATTATATTATATATATATGCCTCTAACCAGTCACTAACATGATATTCCCACTACCTGCATTGGGCGCTGGTAATTCCTAATTATAAAAGTTTTTCTTGTTGGTAATCTAAAATAAATCTGGCATTCTTTCAACAAATTCAGATGACCCCTTATACAGAAATTCCATCCGCGTCAAACAAGGGACGCGTATCATCTTCACGAGAAAAAGATCAATGAAATTGTAGAAGTAGAAGAATCATCAGAAGAATCAGGTTGAGGAGAGTACAGTTCATTATTGATCTCAGAACTGGAGGAGAAAAGGATATCGAAAACGGTTTTAGCTTCAGTCTATCGGGATACAAGAAATAAAGGGAAAACAAGCAAAACACTAAACCTACGATTGGGGATCGTGGGTACTGATTGGCTGGAAAGGTTTTAGGGAACAAAACATAAAGCTGACGCCACCCGAAGCCAAACCGAATTCAGCTAGCGGTGCCTCGACGACTGTCAACAGGATGCATACCGACCCGTGCCATCTTGCGGCTTCCTCAGACCAGCTTTGGACGCAGTTGTGTTGTCGGTCGCAGCGTTGTCCCCCATGACTATCGTCATACTTCAAACACATCCTTAAATAGAATATTCTATCCTGATCATCAAGATTTTACTTTATAATTTTAGTTTCTCCGCACTCGTCATACCCTATATCACATACTCCATATCAACTACCAGCCGCAGGATTCACATAAAATATATATATTTCCCACCCCTCCCTCTCCCTCCTCCATTTCTCTCTCTCCTCACCGCCGGCGTCCATCCACGCCACCCCTCATCTCCCTCTCCTCACCGCCGGCGGCCACCCGCGCCGCCCCTCCTCTCCCTCTCCTCCGCACCGTCGTGCTCTCCTCGTGCTGGCACCCGTTCTGGCGCTCCGCGCCGCTCGCTCTCGTCGATGCACACCTCCTCCAATCGGCCGGCAGCGAGGACTCGCCCCCGCGCTCGGGCTCCGGCTCCGTCACCGCCACGGTCTCCCGCGTCCTGGAGGCCTCACGGGGAAGGCGAGGAGAGGTGGAGGCGGCCGGATCCGCCCGCCCTCTCCCTCTCCCGCAATGGAGACTATGACAGCGGGCTCTGGCGGCGGAGCTCGTGCGGCGAACAGCAGCAGAGCTCGGGCTCTTCCCTGGACGGCCGGCACGCAGGCGAGGTGACTTGTGTGAGGCGGGGCCGACGGTGTGCTCCCCCTTCTCCCTTGTGGCGCGACCTCCTCCAGCTCGACAAGCTCGTCTCCGAGGCACCTTCGTCGATGGCGGCTATGGCGGAGCTCATCGTGGCGGCCATGGCGGAGCGGAGGCAGAGCTCCATGGCGGAGGGCGGCGGGGTGGCTAGCGGCACCCACGCGCTGCACAAGAAGAAGTCCGACCAGGAGCTTGACGCCGTGGCCGTCATGGCCACGCAGCCACTCCCTCACGCCGCCCATCCTCTCCTCTCCGTCACGCAGGCGGCCGACGGCGAGGACGGCTCGCGGTGGTGCGGCTGTGGTGGAGCGGGCGGGCGGGCAAGCGGCGTACGCGTGCTTCAGGAACGGCGATGGCGGAGCTCGTCGACGCCGACGCGAGCGGGGAGGCCGATGAAGCGGCGCGCCGCCGGGGCCGGCCCTCCTCGTCTTCCTCTCTGTGGGCCATGGCGGAGCGGCAGTGCGCAACGGTTGGCCGTCTCCTCTCCCTCCCTTTCCCTCGCTCCATCTCCGCCGGCTCAATCTCTGCCGGCTCCCTCCCTCCCTCTCCCTCACGTGCGCGCAGCCGTTGCCGCTCGCGGCCCCGCACCACCGTGGCGGGGGTAGTGCACGTCCGCTGCAGCGCTTGGTTTGGCGTACACGCTCGCCTCGCCAGGCGTGCCACACGCGGTAGCCCTCCCCGTTGCAGCCAGTTTTGGGCTTGCATATGTGATGTAGCCTATAGCGTTCCCCCTCCCAGTACACCACTGCGAAGAGCCTGAACACTGGACCGTGCTGCTGCGCCCAAAACTTCCAGCTGACCAGGGGAACAGATGACCTTAGCTGTGTTTAGCTCCTCCCAACTTTCCAAACTTTTCGTCACATCCACATCACATCGAAACATTAAATATAGCAAATAACGCATGCATGGAGCATTAAATGTAGGTAAATAAAAAACTAATTGCATAGTTTTGATGTACATGACGAGACGAATCTTTTGAACCTAACTAGATCATGGTAGGACAACAATTAATACAAACAAACGAAAAGTGTTATAGTACGCTATATTATCCAATATGACCATTTTCACCTCTTTTCACAGAGATCTAAACACAGCCCTTGTGAGTTGAGACATAGGCCTTTGGCAGCTGCTCCTAGCTGTACAGACACCAGATGACGAGTCTGCATCCAAAGCCATCCTCACGTGGAAACAGGAACTCTCCGAGCAACCGACACCAAACCTGTTTGCAATAGGCGCGGCTGAAGGCATAGGCATATGTTTGCTATATTTTTTCTAGAACGTGTGTAGCACATTTTTTATTAAGAGAAAATAATTTTTTTCTAGGGGAATTACAAGTGTTAACAAAGTGCCAACAAAAACAGAAGAATGATCTAGGTGTCAAAAATGGTTAGCAAACCGGTAAAGCCAGCTTTAACCCACGCCCTAGCATTCTCAAAATCAAATATCATTATTTACTATGTGAAAATCCTCTTCCAGATTGAGCACTCCTGATGCCTTCCATTTCGATCACAGAGCTCGCTCTCACCATCACTCGGCTCCCGGGCAAATCCATTATGAATGGATGCCAGCTTGTGGGCACCATTGCAGTAGCTCCTTGCTGCTAGGAAACTTAATCGTTTTCACATTTTACGTTATTATCGAGACTCAAGTGTAGAATTAGTGGACAAAAGGAAGGATGTAGCAGGCCTTTGGTAGTGTTTGTATATAAAGCCACACAAGTGTTAAAGAGTTGGTAAGGAGTAAAGGAGACAACATCATGGTCCTTGTAAAAGCTTATGAAAAAGATAGTATGACGTACTCGCAAAAAAAAAGGATAGTAGTATGACGAATGGGCTTACGAGTACGCAGTTCAGTTCAAGAGCATTGTTAGGTACGGATTTACTATTCCTACCGGTGTTCGTTTCGCGTCTTTACGTTACTTGATTTTAAATGTACCACTTATTGATTAATCCGTTACTTTTATGTTAACTATGCAATCGATGTATTTAGCACCACTGAAAATACGATAAGGAGGAAAATATAATTAGTCATTCACTGAGAATACGATCAAGGAGGAAAATATAATTAGTCATTAATCATGCCCAATTAGATTCATGAGTATATGCGTTGTTACAAATGAATTGCACAAACAAAAAAATGTGCATTCAAAATAATAACCATGTGTACGTGCTAGATGTTGGTAACAACGATATATTACTCAATCTCATCATCATTTTAGACATGCCAAAAACTTTATATAACTAGAATAGGAGTTCCACAACACATAAACAATTCCACAAGCACGTAAACATAAACATTAAGTTACAGAATAACATAAGTATAAACATGAATAGCAGTACCACAAGAATATAAGTATGAACTTTAATCAAACTTAACACTAGAGATTCATCATCCTAGTTAGGGAAACATGGCAAAACAGTACGCATTGAGAGTCTTCACCTTCTTCGCCCGCCTGAAGTCGACGAGCTTGTTCCACCACTTCAGAAGTGATTATGGAGCTTCTCGACATCCACAAGATCATTGAGCTTGACAAAGAGGCTACAACGTTCTCATGCAACGGCATCTTAAGCTCCCGAGGTGCATGCGCCAGGGAGATGCTCGCCGTCGCAAAGGGGTAAAAACAATATAATCTTTTTCGACGTACTCAAGGGGGGAGAGGGACACGCGTGTAGAAGAGAAACTTGTTGCTTGCCGGTGAGATCAAGAAAATACAAGCATGTTGATCTAGCGCGCAGAATGAGATTAGAGACTAGAGAGTGCGTATATATAACTATAACAAGAACAACATGGCTTAGAAATTTGAAGAATTTGAGGACGGATGAGAGAATTGTATTGATGACGTATGCTGTTCTTGTTCATAAGGTGTCCTTGCATTCAGCATTTCATCGGGTGCCGACAAGTAACTAGGTAAACCTCCTATCCAATTGCAAATTTTTGTAAATTGCAACTATATTTGATTGATCGGGCGGGGAGGCTAGGACAGTAGGGTTTAATTAGATTAATCATCGACAATTGCATATTTTATGATTAGATTTAATAATTGGTTGGTCTCTCCTCTTTTTTTTCAATTTGAACTGTGCCTTTATGAATCTTTGAGCATTAGCTGGTTGTTGAGCCAAGATGAAGAGGATAAGGACCCTTGATATTTGATAACTTGGTATAAGCCGGTTTTCCCCTTCTGTAAATTCTCGTTTTAACTTCCTTTCAATCTGTTTTAACATTGTCACGTGTAGTTGTTGGGCCGTGAAGAAAAAAGAACACAACTGATTAAGTCTAGCAGTGGCTGGGTAGTTTGAGATATAAACACATAATAATGGATATGTACTCCAGTTTTCTTCTTATTTTCTTTGTGTCACTGAACTCATTTTTATGCTCTGTTATAAAAGATCCCCTTTTTTTACTGAGTGCTCAATGAATCATGAATGATCACAACAAATAGCATATTATTATATATTATATATTCAGCTTGTATAACCTAATCGATATTGTATGGCAATATGTAGGACAACTCATTCTATGTATGTGCGGACATATTTCGTCGGACATACTTATTGTCCATGTTATGTTGGGGTCATACTCTCTCTCTTTTCTTTTTTTCCTTTTCTTTTTTGAGTGGAAGGGGTCATACTCTATTGCTCGGTTGCTCCGCCCCTGCTCACACACTCCAGCTAGTTGGGCCTCGCCCACTTCCGGTCCATTATCAAGCAAGCTCGGCCTCCTCTGGCACGCGCGAGCTCTGTCGCGGCCCACGAACAGCTGGAGAGGACGCTTCATCAGCCATCAGGTTCTTCATCTTTGCTCGAGTTCATCAGCAGCAGTTGGACTAACATGTAATATGGTGAGAAGCTCCCGTCAGCTTCCACCATCGCCTTCCCTTCACACTGATCCCTAATTAACCGCGTCTGCTCTGATACCGGCCGGGGCAAGAAAGCGAGCTTAAGTGATTAGCTGCAAAGCATCCTCCATCATCACGGCCAGGTCCATCGCCAACCCGTGGAGATCACAGTCGTGCTTGCCATGTTCGTCGTTGCCGTCCACGCGGCGAGGGTGGCGCCCTGCGGCGGCGCCTGCTTGGCGCCGGCGGGGAGGGCGAGGGAGGCGGTGGCCATGCTCGTGGCGAGGCTCGCCGTGGGCCGGGGCACTGAGATAAACATAAAAAATGGTTGGGATTTTTCTGCACACCACGACATGGTGGATGCAGCGTCTGGGGACTCTGTACAGTCATAAGTGCGAAAGATTTTGTTTGCTTCAGTTGTAATGGTACATTGTGTACAAATGAGAACATATCATCATGCTTATGAATTAATAAGACATAAGAAATATGAGAACATGCTCCCGTGCTGTGCTTATAAATAGGAACGTATCTAACCAGACATAGATATGATATCTTGCCTACACTTTTGCTTCACCTGGAAGCATTTCTTCACAGCTATCAATAAGGTTGTAATGGTGAAGGAGGGAGGTAATCAGGGGAGCTAAATGAGGTGTCTCCTTGCCGTTGCAGAGGTCATCCATCCCTAGGTGGCACTACCCTTGATGCATCAGCTTATTGTAAATGAATTGTGGCGTCAAAGCAAAATTCTTTTCCCGGTTCAAATGCTGCTTCAAGCTCTTCGTAGCTTTGCTGAACTTTCAGGTTCTTCGATGCAAGCAGGCCCTCCTGTAATATAGCAGTGAGAAACAGGTAAACACATTTGACCAAAATTGTGGTGACCGGGCATATGATCGTACTGTAGCTTGATGTTTAATAAAAGGTCTATCTGTAATAAATTTTCCCCCAAGGATCCATCCAATGTAAGATTGTTGGCTCTAACAAGCTGTTACAGAAACTGCTAAAAAAAATAAAACAGTGATAAAGAATGGGTGCAGGAAAATCAGAAGTGCCTACAAAAATAATATGGATAATGAGATGGTAAATGATATTGAGCTGTTTTTTAATCTCCCAGAAAATCGACAGCAGATACTTTGAGTAACACCACATAATACTGAACCTCATATAAAATATCCTCAAGGAAGCATAACCAACCATTTCACATTTAAATTCAGATAGTTATGGAATAATATATACCTTTTGAACATACTCAGCAACGGTGCAATTTATAATTTTCTTGATGGTTTCTTTCTTCACTTTTGATGGCCCAATTAAGTGCAGAGCGACTTCTTTAGGTATCTTCAGCACCACAGAGTAATTAGCAAGTTAGAACAACTTCTGCCTATTGGCAAATGGGTTCAGGCAGATATAAACTGGAAGAATAACTTTCGAATGGGAACTTACATCAGGAGTTTTCCCTGGATGATTCAGGTAGCACCATATGGAAGACAATGCCAAGGTACACAGTGTTAGGTTCATATGGCAAATTTAAACAACACAAAGTATAATCTACAAACAACCAGACATTAACATTCTTTTATGCAGCTTAACCCATATGACATATTGAACCCATATACTTTAAGTACTCATGAGGTGAGTTCAGAATTTGCAAGGTGTGAGTACAAATCACAGGAGCACAGTTGCAGCCTTGCAAGCAAAACTATACGAATTGCCTAATGATGGACATAAATCAGGGTTGTAGAAGTTATGAGTATACCTCCTTTCATACGTCGGAAGCCGGGAAGGGGTTGTGCAGCGGCAACACTCTTTTTGAAAACTTTCTCAAAGATAGAATCTGTCATTGTTCCTGATACTTTTACTTGTATCTGCATTTTACCAGAAAGATAATGGAAACATAAAATCAAGAAGACATCAATCAAAATAGTTTAGGATTCATTGACACCTTCCACACGTTACTGATAACAAAATGCTAGCTAACCTTTATCAGACCATCCTCTTCAGTATACACTGAAACACAGAAGTCTTTGAAAGATATTGACGACTGCATCAAGTTCTCTGTACCTGATAGTTAAAAGAATGACTGGTTAAGGATTTTGGTATAAACATTGTTGAAAATTAATTATGTATGGAAATATGTGCGGAAGGTGTCAACACCCCAGGATTTTCAAAATATACATTTTCAAGGAATTTATAAAGAGGAATAGCCATACATTGTACTGAAGATGCTGCCTGAAGCGAACCACAATATTTCCGGTTGAATCTGCAAGAGAAATTATGTAAGAACCACAAAAGTACTCATTAGCATTATGGAAAAGATATCACCTCTGTATTACAATGTATCATAAGAGATAGATTAGGCCAACTGTCACTGATTTGCTCATAGATAGGTCATCCCTAACTACAGTTTTAAGCAAAAAAAAAAAGTGTATACGTCAATGCAAAAGATAGTAAGGCACCAAAAACAACCTACCTTTGTGAAGGTTGTGTGTTTAGCACCATTGAAGAAGCTACAGATCGGAATCGATGAGAAAACTGACACTGAAATCGCATTCCCCGGGCACATAGATGATTGGTTATCTGCAGGACAGCCCACATATTCAGATTGTAATTCCAAAAGATGAGCTGAAGTAGGAAAATCAGTACTGGGACATGAATATATAGGTGGTGCAAGACTGAATTATCCCTTCCTTCAGTAATCTTCTCAAGCAAAGTGCCATACATAATTAATTTGCAACGATGTTGGCTTCTCTGAAATCTGAACGTGTTTTAGGCTTGTAAGCCTTCATTGGTTGCCAACAAAACTACAAAACGATATCGGTACTGATTTCCGAGTTTCTTCATATGAAATTTAGGGGAACGTCTCAAGAAAGTCATAATTCAGCTAAACTCCTTGAATTCTTGTACACACGCTTCCACGAGCAAAATAATCATTGAAGACTGAAACCTAGTTTTCTTCCCAAGTCCAAGGATAGACAAGAAACGAAATGCCTAGCCCAAAACTAAAGCTTGCCTGTAGAGCAAACCAAGATATGCGCAAAAATATCTTAGCCTAATCGGAACCATTTCAGCATAATTGCCCAGAATGTGTTACTACAACCAAGATTATCCTTGCAAACACGCAGAGTAGAGTAAGCTCCGGCCTGAAGAGCCAGCAACAGATTGAGGGCGTTGCTCACCTTGCGGTTAGGGCTGACGAGGGTCATGGCCGCCGGCGTAGCAAAGGAGCTCCCGATGGGAGTGGATAACTCCATTGCCCCTCCTTGGAGGTCGCAGGTTCCCAAGAATCCAACTCCGGAACTTCCCCTTCTGAGGCGATCCGTACGATTGGGGATCGGACGGTTGATATAGAGCCAAGAGGGGAGATGTCTGGTTCCTTGTTCCATCCCAGCCGTTGGTTCCATACAGGACGGAGGAAATGGCTCCGTGAGCGCCTTCAGTTTCCGCGGCGGCGATGGCGGCGGCGATGGCGGCGGCGGCGGCGGCGGGGGCGTACGAGGAGATGCTGCGGGTAGTGGAGGCGTGCGCGGTGCGCATCAGGTGGCGCCTCCGCCCCGGCTCCAAGCGCCGCCTCCTCAACGGTCAGTTCTCACTCACGCGCTCTGTGTTCATCTCTGTATTATTTGGGCTTTGCTGTTGACAAGAGTCCCATTTCTTAATTCGTCAGTTCCATGCTGCCTTGCTAGTCTGCTGCTAAAATTGTATTTTTGATTGGTGGGATTCTAACCTCGCCCAATTACAGAATCCAATTTGTCCACTAGACCATTACATGATCCACTGTTGAAGTCTTTTAAGCTAACCTTCTGTTTGTACCACTGTAGTTTCAGGTCACTTGGTCAGTAGTTGCAACAGGTTTAAATGTTTGATGAAAATATGCTGGTTGTTAATTTAAAGACTATTATGCGAGGAGAGTGAAAGGCGCCATATCAGATTATATTGCTAGTACATTGATGAACAAACCTAAACTTGCCAGATATCCTCTTTCTCTGCACCGGGTTGCGGCCTGTGGTACTGGTAGACTATGGTGGCATAATGCCTCAGCTACAAGAGAATCTTTGCAGCCTGCTGCATCATGCCCGACAGGTAATCTCACGACCTCTATGTATTAAGTATTTAAATTCTCTGTACTAGTTTAATACATAGAATCAGGTATTGCATATGAACAGTTTATCTGCTAATTGTCATCACCTCACTGATGATGAACGATTGCTGGAGATAATAATGCCATCTGTAGTGTCATTTTCTTGCAAGCATATTAGCACATTTTGTTTCCACCCACTGTAGCTTGAAGTTTCAGGCATATGCACATTTGATGTGGCTTTTACCTTGAGCCACCACCCACCAGCCAAGCCCTTGTTCCATGGAAGGCTGTATCCTTGTGCCAACAGATATATGCTCTATTGATCTCAACAGTGACTCAAAGTCCTTATATTGCTCTGGCATCCAACAGTCACATTTAGGATAAAAAATATCTTGAATGATGGTCTTTAATTTCTTTTCCTTAAACACCCTCTATCTTTTAATATGATTTTATGGTGTAGCTTTGACCTGTGATATGGTATGGTTCCCAACTGCTGTCAGGTCTAATCTACTATCTGTACTAGAGGTCATTTGGGTTACATCTATATATTCGTCTGCATCAGTTCAGCCTCTGTTTTAAAAAGCGGCACCTGGATCGCCTAGCACCTAGGAATTTTTGTGCCTAGAGTGGTTTGGGACTTGACCCAAGTATGAAACTGAAATAAATTAGACGTGTATGAAGATGAATTATGATCATGGAATTCATGGGTGCATGCGAATGCCAAATTCATTGTTTTAATATGATATATTCCTTTTGTTTAACAAGGCACTACTCCAACTGAGCAGAAAAAATACGACCGCCTAGGCACTAGGCGGAGCATGACCGCTTGCCTAGTGCTTTTTGAAAAATTTCAGCCATGTTAATATTATCCTTGACTTGCAGGAAACAAGGATATTGAATCCACTTCGAGTAATGGTTATAAATGATATGCTTTACTTGATCCATGTTAAAGGACTTGCCGAATATGCATCGCCAAAAGCAAGGTCACAGCACCAGCTAGCTTTCGTGGATCTAGAGAACAACTGTTGTAGAGTATTTACCTTCTTGGATCATACTTTTCTGTTTTTGTCTACTGTGGTGAATCTGTCATGTTTCTTCTTACTGAAAACTTGTTTGTATGCAGCTGCTTACAAACATAGAAGCGAATGAGACTGTACTGGAGCTTGTATCTATCCAAGACCGATTTTCAGCCAAATACCCTGTTGAAGCAGCTGTAGATAGGCCTGTCATTCGACCTGGAATAACAAAGCAAATGTCAGGACTTCCAGATAGAACTATTGATGTGGAGTGCACTGACAATCACATTGACAACAGGACCTTACTGGTAGTTGATATGAGTGCCTTCCTTGAGACCACCCAAATTGCCTTGCCCTCTCTAAATGGGTAATTTCTGGTTCTGTGTGTCATCAAAACTCTAACCATGGAATTCACAGTCCAATAATATTTGAACACTTTGAAGCAAACAAACATTTGCACAGCGTCTCTATAAAACATGGCACCTTTATTTGTTTTGCTAGTTCTGTTACCATCGAAAGAAGTGTCTTCCATTCTTATGATTGCTATATTGGTGAAATTTGACATTTGATTTGCTCTCTCCCAGTGACATGTTTTGTGTTTCAATGTCTGCAGGTGGCTTTTGGGTTACCCAGTAACTTATTTGTTCCGCAATGGAAGTGCTGAGGCGGCTGTACAGAATCTCTCCAAGCACTCTCTGCATATCTACCGAGTATATGTGTGTGGAAGTTGTCAGTCAGGTGCCAAACAATCAGAAGAGGAACTGATGAGGTAAGATGCATTGTAAACTTTTTCTACTCTCACATGCTTATGTTTACACCTTTCTTATTGCATGAGGTAAGACAAAAGCTTCTGTAACCTGAAATTTTCATACGTATGTGCTAATGTGCTATCATTATATATGTGTATTTACTGTTTCTTCCCTAATGCTTGCGGGCACCCTTTAGTGCAGCCATGCCTGGCAGGTGGAAGCACCTCTTTTGGTCCTTTGCTGTGGAATTTTACATTGGATCTTATAAACTAACTGGTGTATGGTTGCCAGTTTTTCAGTTCCTTGTTGCGTGAGTATGAAGCGTGATGAAGAGCCATGGGCCAAATCATTTAAAGTTCGCATGAGTGAGAAACTCAGGCAATGCAACCAAGTTTGGGCATCCATGAGACTTGAGGTCGAGGTTTTCCAGAGCCAGTCGCAGGTCGTTGTTTTATAGTTTGTCAGGACTCAGGATGCACTTTTACAGCATGATTTCTACTATGCGGATCATCGACTTATTAGAAGCTTCGCCACCTGAGTCGTGAGCCCAAGAAATGAAGGGCCTTGACCAGTTGCTGGCCTGCTGCAGCTCCCGGATACACAACTCCATGAAATGAGGCCGGAGGTCATCCTCCATTATCTAATAAACATGCATGACAGTTGCATCGTGCTTGAGTTTTTGTTTCGAAATTGCAATCTGCATGGAAAATAAGAGGCAGAAATGAGAAAATATTCGATGTGCTATAAATTCCACTATTTAATCATTGGTGTTGAGTGTTGAGTGTTGACATTATATACTGTCAGTTGAAGATAGTATTTGGATCTCCTAACTGAACGCTCTTCTTTTACATAGAAAAGAGTTTCCATTTAACCTGAAGCCAAACTGGCATTGGTCATAGTACTGAATTACATGAGCAGGGGCAATATTGTTTTTTTTACATCAACAAAATTCATGGATATTGAAACTTCATCTGCCCGATTGACGGTTGCAATGCATATCGCACAATCTTCAATTTGGCGTCCAGTTCCACTCGTCTCATGCCCGCTGCTTGACGCCTTGACGGGTTCGTTGAGATGCATATCAGCATATGTGAGAGCCTGTAAGCAAAGCTTCGGCTTCCGCACGCATACTACTTATATATAGCGTACTGTAGACTTTTATTCAGTCTATGATCTGCATGCATGTATGCTTGTAATCGAGTTGTATACATTATATATAGTCTGTTGCAATCAGTAATCACCGCATAAATCTAAGGGGAAATTACAACTTCCATGGTATGAAGTATGATGGTATCTCAGCTTCAGGTTCTGATCCCAATTGTTTAATTTAGCCTCCACCCTTCTCTTTGGTCACCATGAGTGACACTACATGTCGAGCACCATCGCCGGCAGTTCTACCTCGTTTTCCATGTCTGGCGCCACCAGCGCGGAAGCACCACCTCTGCTTCCTCGGTTGCCGTTGTTTCACCTCTTTCTGCCAGACGATCTATAGACTATAGTGTCAAAATTCGCTCCCCCATCCCCCACACCCTTGCCATGGAGTCCAACGAGTACCAAGTGGCACAACCTGATCTTTCTCCTCATCCTCAGCCGCTTCAACCTGCGCGATCATGTTGAGAATCGCGATCAGCAGCATGATATGATCCCAAGTGGGTCAAGGAGAATATGCAACATTCTCATATAGATCTACACCACCATCTACGAAGATCTTACACGGACATGGTTATGTCCGTCAATGAGAACCCCACTGCCTACGCCGTCTGGGACAAGCTTGGTACCTACTTCTACGCCAACAAGCCTAGCCGTGCTGTGCATTTTGAGGCCGAGTTCCACGGCAAAGCAAGACGATCTCTCCATCAGCATGTACTGCCACACATCAAAGCCCTCTCCAACACTCAGAGAAAGTCTTTATTTGTGGAAGTAAGTGTTGATGCAGAGATCACTTGCTCGAGGCCATGGAACTTAGCCTCAACATGCATAGCACGGCTGAACTTGTTGGCATAGAAGTTGGTGCGAAGCTTATTTCAGACGGTGTAGTCAGTGAGATTCTTACGGTAGGACATAATCATGTTCATAAGGTCTTCGGAGATGGAGATGGTGGCGTTGGCGTAGATTCACATGAAAACCTGCATATTCTCCTTGACCAACTCGAGATCAGCGTACGTGATGGGGATTGTGATTCTCAACACGGTTGTGCATGTTGAAGTGGCCGAGGATTAGCAAGAAAAGGTTGTGCCACTTACGGTAGTTGTGTTAGATTCCATGGCAATGTTGACGTTGTGGATCGCCCCGAAGAAATGCGAAACAACAGCAACCGGTGCTGTAGGGACATGGTATACTCAAGGAGACGAAGGGGAAGGGTGGGTGGGCTTAGATTTATGCAGTGATTACAACAGCCTATATATAGGCATAGGCCACGGTTCCAAGCGTGCATACATGCAGATCATATGCTGCATGAAAAAAGCTACGCAATACGATCGGAGCGCCGTGCGCCAAGGCATGGCGCGCCGTACTCGGAGAACGTTCGGCCAGACTCAGTCCGCCAGAATCCTGAAGAAGCGCTCGCCAACAACATCCATTGCTTCCAACTATTTTTTACTACAATTCTGTAACAATAACAAGTAACAGGTTAACCAATTACTCCGTATTACGAGTCTAAAGCATCATGTTTTTTTTTTGAGAAACTTCTAAAGCATCATATATATGACACATTGTTTGAACAAAGCTACATCCAAACGAGACGACTAGCCTTCTCAGCCCATTTCTCAACAAACTATATGGGCCCAAAAGGAAACTTAACCGTGGAGCCCAGGTTTGGCCCAAATGTTAGCAGCTCTAGGCCCAGTTTAACATCTCTCGGGGTCGGGTACGAAGGGAACTCCGGCCCGGTCTCGCGGCTCTAGTTCTCTTCGGCTTCAAGAAAGAAAAATAACCCTCAAAAGAAAGAAAAAAGGCAAAGCGGAAGGCACTGTCTCTTGTAGCGGCGGCGACGGGGGAGGACACCAAAGACGTAGATCACCGTCGCGGATCGAAGAAGAGGAGGAGCGACATGGCGGTAAGCATCTCCTTCAACTGCTTCGATTCGTGTTCGCCTACTAGTGCTTGACGCATCGTCGTGGGGTTTCCGCAGTGGCAGCAGGCGATGGGATCTCACGCGGCGGGCGGGAGCCAGGCGCCGGCGCCGCCGGCGGCCGCGGCGGGAGGAGGCGAGACGCAGCGGACACTGTGAGTTTCTCGATTTATGTTTCGGTGCTTGGTTCAGATCGCGACTTGCGTTAGTTTGCCCCTTCTTCGTGTGAAGAGGGGGAAAGTTTTTTGCGGTCTGACTGTGGTGACGGTGATTTGGGAACAGAAGGGGAATTTCATCTTAAGCCATCTCTCCGGGATGACTTTTTGGTGTCTTCCCCTGGAGAATCCTGTTGGGGGGAAAAAATTAGGGTTTTGTCTATTGGAGCACTGTGGAATTTTGCGGATTAGGGTTAGTGATTCGTGGTGCTCAACTCGGCGTTGAGATGTCTGCAGTTGTCAGCATGGATGTTTATGAATCTCTCCAAATTGCCTGGATGTGGCCTCTTCAGGCTACCGTAGTAGGCATTGTCGGGTATGCTTTGCATGTAGTTGAGCAGTACTATTTAACAATTCTTACAAGTAGAATACCAGATGATTTGTTAGCATGTGGGCCATTTGTTTTTCTTTTCTTATGTCCAATCTAACTTAATTGGCAAATAAGGGTTCTTGCTTATGAAATCGTAGCATCATTTAGAATATGTTCCTTATGGGGAAAATGCAACCTACTTTACTTGGTATGTATGCTTTTGGTAAAGTGTAAAGCAATATTTTTACACTATGCTATGTCGTCATCAGTCACTGTTCCTGATTAGCCATGCCATGGCTTCTCTGTTAGGGCAATAGGGCTTGCCATGGCTTCTCTGTTAGGGCAATAGGGCTTGAATTAATTGTTTGCCTGTTATTTTCATAATGCCTCTACTTTCCAAGCTTCCTTGCAGTATGCATTTCTATTTAACTCTTGTATGATTCTACTGTGGTGTTTGCTTGCTCTAAGCTTATCAATTCAGAATATTTACTCCTGCCTTTGTTTCACATCAACAGGTATCCTTATGTGACTGGTACTTCAGTCATTGCATTGAAATACAAGGATGGTGTGATCATGGCTTGTGATACTGGAGGTTAGTCCCAGTTCTTCTGTACAGAAAAATACCATATTACAATGGGGAACTTAGCTTTATCTTCAATTGCAGCCTCCTATGGGTCAACTTTGAGGTACAAGAGTGTGGAACGCATTAAGGCAGTTGGCAAGCATAGCCTCATTGGAGCTAGCGGAGAGTTCAGTGATTTCCAGGAGATTTTGCGCTACCTGGATGAACTAACGTAAGTTCCATCACTATTGGGTGGATATGGGACTTCATAGTGATTATATGGTGAATTCATGTTTTTGTTCATACATAATGCTATGGAAATCTGAATCTCTTCATTCACCCTTTTTTTCAGTTTGTCTGATCATATGTGGGATGATGGGAACTCTTTGGGCCCCAAGGAGATCCACAGTTATTTGACAAGAGTAATGTACAACAGACGCAACAAGTTTGATCCTCTCTGGAACTCACTTGTACTTGGTGGAGTTAAAAAGGGTCCAAAGGGTGATGAGAAATATCTTGGAATGGTATGTTCTTTTTCAAAAAATGAATATTATCTTATTGTTTCGATTTGTCAACATCTTATGCATATTGACCTGTGCAGGTTAACATGATTGGTACCCACTTTGAGGAAAACCATGTTGCTACTGGATTTGGAAATCATCTGGCGATTCCGATACTTCGTGCTGAATGGCGTGAGGATATGACTTTTGAAGAAGCTGTTAAGCTGGTTGAGAAGTGCTTGTTGGTCTTGCTGTACCGTGATAGGTCATCTATCAACAAATTCCAGGTATGAACCCAAATCTTTGTTAATGTACCTAGTTTGTTGAACCAGTAAAACACTTTGCAGAGGCATGATTAGAGGTTGCTCTAACATGTACTTGAATGACAGATTGCCAAGATCACAACTGAAGGATCAACCATCTACCCGCCATACTCCTTGAAGACCTATTGGGGCTTCTCTCACTTTGAAAACCCAGCCCAGGGTGCTGTAGGGACATGGTAGATTTATGCTCCTCACGCTGCATATCAGGCCTTGAACTTAGGGGGAAGCCATCTCTGCCTTCAGCAATGCTTTCAGCCCTTGTGCATGTTTGTTCTGAACATCACAGAAACTTCACATTTCCTTTGTATGACATGATGGTTATGATTCAGCGAGTTTAATTCCTGTGAACGTTAAATGTGGTTGATATGGATGTGGTTTCTCGTGCCAATACTCATTTGCTGAAATGGTAAACTAACATGGGCGTGTAGGGTTCCCTTGTTTTCGAATCGCAGTTTCTGGTGCCTCTACTGTTCTGATTGTGCGGGCCGCTACTATTTTTGGTTGCTTGCATATGCTGGAACCTGAAGATCTATGCTGTGCTACGTGAGCGCACGTCTTGGCAAGTGATGAACATTATTAATTACTTATTTCCTGTGAGGCTATATTATTGTGCAAATGTTGTGTGATCCTATATTATTTCCCAAAGTTTACACGGAGGGGTTGGTTTTCACATGATACGTTGCCATATATATATGGGGGACATATCCGGTCTATCGACAAATATCTGGGGACATATTTGGTAGCTCTACAAAGCCGCAGGCGCCCGGTTCTCGAGTCTGCCATCGCCAGGCTTCTCTTCTGTTACGGCTTAACGCCTACTCGTAGTTTTGAGTAACCTTGCAGAGCGAGAATGTATAAGCAGCAAGCAAGTTTCTACGTATCTCACGACCCAGGCAATAAAGCGTAGTTAACGCACGGGAAACCGTCAAGCTGAGCTTGTACCAATATACTGAGAAATGTAAATGATAACATGATAAATCTACAGTAAAGTGCCCTTGCTACATCATTCATTGCAAAATTGTGTCACTGACACTTGAGCATTTGGCACATTTCAATTACAGGGCATGTAACCGGGATAGCTACCAAGACGATCCACTATTTCTTCGTTCCAAAGAGAATGTACACATGGCAAACAAGAATCTTATTACGCACCGGAGTTAAAAATTGTCATTGTCCTCAACAAATGTCAACAAATATCTAACAACTAACCGCCTATGATCTTCATTGCTTTCTTTACTTGTCAACTCTATTGCGCCTTTCATTATACGGGAATACAGCCTCTCAAGCTGCGGCACACCATAGCCTGCCGTGAGCTCCATGAAGCGCTGCTTTAGGGCATCTAGCTGTCCGAGCAAGTCATCACCGGTGGTCATGGCGGTGACAACTTCACTGTTGTCAGTCTCCATGGGTTCAGGACGGGCAGGTACTTCTGGTGCTTCAGCTGGTGAATTGTCGGTTTCTTTCAGTGTGCCATTTGAATCTGGTTCTTTTGGAGCTTCTTCTGGGGAAGTCGGCTTTGACAAATCTATATCTTCTGGAGACCTTTCATCTCTTGCAGACACATCTTTAGTCATGCCTGAAACAAACACCGGTACAGTGTTTTACACAGTTATTGCTATCACATCTTGACAAACATATACAATGGTTATGATCAAGATCATGAGAACTAACCCTGTTCATTTTCAGCGCTTTTCTTCTGCCGCTTTAGCACTTCATAACTTTGTGACAGGTTTACTTCTGGCTGTACATTGCGAAGCCTTGCACTTATTCTAGTACCAGAAACCAGCTGAGCAACAGGCGCCGCTTGAAGAATAGAGCTATCTTCATCATCCACAGCCTGCTGTGGTCCCCCCTGTGAAGCAATTTTATCACAGAAGGACACCAAAGATGGGTCCATCTGTGACAACATACCATGCACCTGGCCAAAAAGGGGTTCATTAGCCACTTCAAAGATAATTAGTATAGTGTCACAGTCAACAACCCAATGTATTCAAAAGTTGAAGAAATAAGATACCACATCTCGGAGTTCACATGCTCTACTGACAATCCTGGATCCGCTGTAGTCATTCCCATTATAAGTCTGTACAGGTCATAAACTGATTAGCAACGGTAGTGAAGTTTGGCAATTATTTAAGCTGTCATCCTCAAAACGCTCATCACTGAGTCGTAATGTACTTAAGCAATGTAGGGCCAGAACATATGCAGCATTAATAAAAAAAATCTAAATTCTCCAAAAGATCTACCTTCGCATTCGAGACAATAAGATCAATATCCTTCATGAATGCTGCCCTGGTAAGGTACTGTCCAGAGTCCACCCTCTGCAAGACAGTAGCCATATCCATGGGCTTGTGAATTACTGATCGATAGTCAGGTACCTCCTCTTCTGATACTGGGAAGTGAAACACATTGAACCTTTTGTTGTATAAAATTCTGAAAAGATGAGCAGTCACATCATTAGTTATCAGGTTTCAAAAACCAAATGAACAATATCATGATAAGATACTAACATACTAGCGCAATATTGCTTATGCGATAGAGGATGAAAAATGAGTGGTCTACCAGAAACATTGAATATTCAAGGCAAGAAGTGAAGGAAAATATTTTAAAACACCCTCTCAAGTAACATAATTCCATGTGTTTTGACTTAAACCTCAGATGATAGGTTTTATGATTTTGTAATATCAGAACAAAATTTTAACTGCCTGTATAGTTATTAACTGGTGGAAATAAATATTAAGCTGAATAAAGGAGGAAACTGCAGACCGGTTACAAATATCTCGGAGACACATCCTCATTCTACGAACAGCATGCTGCTCAGCTTCTGCCTTAGCCTTTAGCTCTGAAACCTTTGGTCCCTCAACTTCCTTTGGAGCTTTAGGAAGATCAATAGCGGATTTCTGTTTCTTTGACTTGTTTCTTGATTCCTCCATTTGGAAAGAGAGCAATGACTCAAACAATATACTGAAGTATTGCAATCTATCATCGTAACTTGGTTGATCCACTTGGTACCTATCAAACATTTTTATTTGTTGGTGAAAGATAAGACAAAGGAGGAAATGCAGCGAATTTCGTGTGAACCAGGTGACATTGAATCATAAATATCTTGTTATACGAAGAAACTAAAGTGTAAAGTCAATGAAAAAGGAAACATAATTTATCCTCAATTATATTCCTAGCATTACAACATATCTAATGCCTAAGGTCAAGCAAAATGCTTCCATGATTTTTGGTGAACGAGAAAGGATGGAATAGCAGATGACATATACAAAGCACTTACAGATATCTAGAGTCAAGGCTCAATAATTTATAACAAAAACTGAGCAACAAATATATAGTAAATTAACTACAGTCTAAGCAACAGGTACGCAACCATCACTTCCTATCTACCTAACATCAGCAAGAAAAGCCAAGTAGCCAGCACAACCCAGGAAAAGTAGGAAAAATAAGGCAAGCAATTTACATATTGCGAGAAGAGAATATGGAAGCACACTCTTCTTCGAGGTCAGTGAAGGCCACTGATGATGTTCCTAGCAACAAAACTGGAAGGTTGGATGGCAACTCATTCAACAGAGTCAATAACACGGCCCTGAGCTGTTCGTGTGCCTGTAGCATAAAAAATAAGTACTTAAGTGAATGATCATTATTCAACACTTGTCAAAGTCATGTCAGAGCAACAATCATTGAATAACTAAAACAGCATGTCTACTAACCGTATCCCACCAAAGATGGAACTGAGGCAGGTAGAGAATGGATGGGGTTGTTCTCTTGGCTTCCCCAAAAATATGTACAAGAGCTTCTTCAGGTGTCTTTGCACTTGGATCAGAGAGAAGAGAAGGCAGCCCCAAAGAGTGAACAGAAAACTTCTCAAGCTCATGCAAAACAGCTGGTCCCACATGATCCTGCTAAGACAAAAACATATTAGCAAGCGAAAGAAAGGCACATAGTATGATGTTGTCTATTTATAGAAAGGAACAGCCCTACCAGTCCAACACTTTCACCGCCGCATATCAAAAGGCGAGGTCTATAAACAAGGGGGATGGAAGAGCCGTAGGAAAGGGCAGAGAACTTGCTAAAATCTACAGATGAAAGAAAAGGGAAAATATCGGAAATCCGTTCCATTATTTTCTCAAGATGCCTCTTCAGACAGGGAGCGATAACTGATGAAAGTGGCCTTGAAAAAGTAACTAGAGCTGTCTTTCAGCGTCGCCCCCCCATTTACTAAGAACATCAGCCCCTTTGCGCATATAAAAACTGACCTTCTGGCCAGCTTTAGATGCAGCACAAGCCAAGGCACGGGCAATCAACGTTTTCCCTGTACCTGGCGGGCCACAGAGCAGAACCCCTCTAGGAGGAGTAATGTGGTAGTTTGCGAAAAAATCTGGATACAGCAAAGGGAAGAAAACCATTTCCTTTAAAGCATCAATGTACTCCGATAGTCCACCAATATCTTTAAAACTCACACTCTCGTCAACCTGCAGAGGCTGAATATCAGCTCCTCCCTTGGAACTTGGTCCAGCAGTTTGGACTCCGGGCATGAGTGAAGTAGAATTGTCACCCTGGTGACCCCATCCAGATGCTCCAACATTCAGACCCCATGCTGCTGGACTATGCATGTCCAATCCACCCATCAACCACGGCATACCTCCCCTCCCACTACGCATCCATGGCATGGATGGACCTTCATCCGGTTCATCCACAAGGAGGGAATCATCTGAATCATCTGGCAAAGAGAAACGAGGGCGCTTATGCATGCGTGATCCACCTTTCTTCAAATACTTGCTGTTCTTTGGACCAACTCCATGAACTAGCACTCTACGAGGAGACTGTGGTCTGTGCTTCCCTTCCTTACGAGGAGATGGTCTACGAACCTCTGAACGATCCCTTAAATCATATCTCCTCCTTCCTTCTTGCTCTTCCTCACCATCTTCATCATCTCCATCTGCTTCAGCTTCATCACCTCCATCAACCTCATCATCATCACCAACATCCTCTTCAATGTCATTGCCATTTTCTCTTTGATCTTCTGCACCCTGTTCTTCAGAGCTTTCCTGTTCATCTTCAGATTCTTGGTATGGATGCAGTCTTTGTCCCCGCAGAGATCTTCTAGGCCGTAAACCTTCACGGCGGGGCATGGAGTTAGATAACTTTTGTCGCTTTGGCCGAGCTGACACTTCATCATGTCCAGCATTGTTTTCCCCTTTACTCTTTGAAGAGCGATATCTGGGTCTCTGAAACATTCAAGGGAAAAGGTGAGATACTTCAATAATAACTGGTAAATTTCTTGCCAGTTGAGGCTGTGGTACTTGTATAAATAAAGATCTTTTGAGGAACTGCAGAAACTCACCATAAGATCATCATCTTCCATACTCGAACTATCTGTGTCATAGCCCTCCAGATTTACAGATATCCTTCGCTTTCGTGTTGAACAGCGCAAGTTTGCTGCAATAGACTATAAAGGAAACTACCATAAGTCAACTGAGCGGAAACAATGAAGTCCTTACAGACAGAAGGCGATCATTCATAATATGCAGTTACACAGGAATTAGATTTTAATAAACGTGCAGATGAACAATTGATTAATGTTTAAAACCCAAGCAATAAAAGCCTAATGACAGTCTATTGTTTTTTGGGGTCCACATCCACTGTAAAATGAACACAAGTTAGTGCAACAATGCAGCCTTCGTAAAAACAAAGGCATTCCTTGTAACAAAAACTACTACATGGGCCATGGGAATTGTTGATGATAATTATAAACTAAAAACTGGATAAATCATGTTAAATAAGACATGGTAGACCAGATGACCACTGATGCTGAACTTGATTAGCAACAACTTGATAAGTAATAGTCTTTTTTAGTGAGCACCAAATTTAGAAAGAAGGAATACAAAGCCATCTTCAAAACTCTGTTTTAACCCTTTTTTCTATAAGATTAATGAGATGGAAAAACAGAGACTTTATCTAGATTGAAACCCCACTACAGAAGAAATACATATACACTAGCTGCATGACTTTTTGCGATCAGACACAGCACAAACTATATATGTTATATGTACAGAAATGAAACAGAGATGGCAGGTATTCAACACATGGTTCAAAATGACACAGACACACATGACCTCCAGGTTACTGAATATCCAATAGGCCAACACAAGAACAGTAAACTTATCAGACATGCCTGCCTACAAACAATAGTTCTGATGTATCTTCACTGGCTGTTAATTGGGAAGCTATTTAATTTACACCTACAACTGACAGCGAGATCAAGTGAATCCAGTATTACTCAATCAATCCTATTAAGAAATAACTCCATCAAGCGCGCCCATGAAGGCTACAAATTTAACAGCTGTGTGCACAGACTTTACAGACCCAAGATGATGCATAATTAGCATGTGCCCCAAATATGCACAAATTGCCAATCTCACACATGCAGTTACCTGTATAAACATATCACCACAAAAGAACAGTGAAATCAGAGTCTCATTAAATCTCAGCAGACAAATTAGCTTACATCGGCAGGTGGTGGCCGTGCAGCAGGTTTGCGAAGCAGTTTCTTAGCAATCTGTGATGCAGCTGTTCGCTTCTTAGACTTGACCTTCTTCCGCATGGCTGGCTTGTAATACATATAGCCACGAGCGTAGTATTTCGGCCGCTGCCGGAGCCGGTCACTGGTCCTCACCGGCGTCTGTGACGCATCCCCCTTCCCCTCCATAGCCACCATTCCTCTCCTCAGGTCCACTTGCAAACCATGCAGCCCATTGCTCCTTAAATTAGGCCAAACGGTCCCACGATTTCAGCCAATCCCCAAACCCTAGCCTCGAATCCACCAACCTACATACACAAACAAAATATCAAATAATGGCGTATTTTCTGCTAGTGCATTCCAAAATGGAACCAGACGTTGATTTCCCGCACTGGAAACTGCGGAACTGCCCCCCCAAAAAACAAAAAATCAAACCCATGAACAATAATACGAATCCGTCCCACTAAACTCTAATCACCCAACCACAAATCATCCAAAATTCATACAATCTAACAAAACACCGCCCCAAGCCAGAACCCCGAGATAAACCCCCAAAATGAGCCCGAAAACAGCACGAAAAATCCGGGGAGAAATTACAGAGTCAGGCGCCGCGGGGAGCTAACCTTCGGGATCCGATCCGCAGGGGGCCGGCGCCGCGCGAATCCGGGCGGATTCGAGGCGGCGGCGGGTGGCAGTGGGGGGCGGGGATGAGGCGACTCGCGAGGGTTTCCTCTCTTCCTTCGCGTCGGGGGTTTCGAAGCCAAGGGCGTGCCGAGACGACGCGAGGGTTTCGGGTTTCTTTCCTCTCCTCCGCCCGCACGCGCGAGGCACGTGAGCGGGAGGCCGCCCCGGTCGCGGCGTTCACATGGGGCTAGACCGGGTACGGCTTCTGACAGGTGGGCGTGAAGGTCTTCCGGGCCCGGTAGCAGTGGTAGGAGAGGAAGTCTGATTTGGGATTGGAATTTTGTGGGAATCAGTTGGTTGGATTTTCCAGGACGTTGAAAGGAGATCCGACGGTGGGAAAGGTTTTTCCAGGTTTATGGGGAGGTATGTGTTGAACGAACTCGTGTACCGTTGGAGAGAACACAATTTAAAGTAGAAGTGGGGTGCCTAGTGCCTACTTGTGTCTCTTGTCCCCCTCTGCCCTAGGATCGTCTCAAGCCATAATCTCTACTCCTAATAATCCTGTGTCAGTAGGTGCGACCTCATCGGTCTGCCACCCGTCCGCCCGCTGCGTTCCGTCTGCCTCCCCATCCGCCCGTCTGCCTCATGGCCCCCCCCAAATTTCCTGTTCGAACGCCTCCTCGTCCGCCCGCAAACCCTAAACCCTACAGCCGCCGCCGTCCCTCCCGCGCCTTCCCCTCCCGCGCCGTCCCTCGCCCCCAACCGCGCCGCTCCCTCCTATCCGCGCCGCCCCTTCCCCTCCCGCGCCGCCCCTCGCTCCTCCCCTCCATTCCCCCGCGCCCCCCTCGCCCCCAGCCGCACCGCCCCTCCCCTCCTTCCGCGCGCGCCGCCCTCTCCCGACGCCGCACCCCCGCCTCCCCTCCCGGCGCCGCCCCTCCGCCTCCCGATGGCGGTGGACGTGGTCGGCGATGCAGAGAGTAACAACCCGAAGGGACACACGGCTGCCGCAGATGCCGCCGCCGGCGTCGGTTTCTTCTGCTACTACCTGCTCCGGTCCCTGTGCCCGCGCAACAAGAGTCGCACCTACATCGGGTTCACCGTGAACCCGCGGCCGCGGATCCGGCAGCACAACGGCGAGATCGCCAGCGGCGCGCGCCTGGCGGACCCACCGCGGCCGGGCATGGGAGATGGTGCTCTGCATCTACGGCTTCCTCTCCAACGTCGCCGCGCCCCAGGTACGCGATCCCTTCTTGAGCCGCCTCCTGTTCTCGTGTGAGCCGCCTCCTGCTCTCGTGTCGCGGTCCTGAGCCGATTGAGATTTGAGAGCTCGAGAGATTTTTTTTGTTCTTACTAATCTGACCGAGGAGCCTTCCTTCTTGGTTTGCGCGCCTGTGCAGTTCGAGTGGGCGTAGCAGCAACCGGCGGAGTCCCTCGCCGTGCGCAAGGCCGCCGCCGAATTCAAGTCGCTCGGCGGCATCGGCAACAAGGTCAAGCTCGCCTACACCATGCTCAGGAGGCATAGATACAGGTTTGTGGCGAATAAAATCTTGATAACTATCATGGTTTGATTCAAAGGTAGCTCAGATTCTTAGATCATTGAGAATTTGAGATGTTTTGATAAGATTCCAGTAGTAGGGCATAACCCTCACACAGTTTTCCCATCTCATTTGTTTACTGTGATGACATATGTTTTACCGGTTAGTACTTTTTTAGCAGCTCTGCAGTGATGTATGTTTTAGTGCTGAAGTAAGTACATGTGGATTTTACTTTGGTTTTGTTGGCATGGGTAGCATTGGAATTGTTCCTGACAGTTCAATTGGCTGTGATTTTTTTTCTGTGCAGTTCAAGTGTCTCTGAATCTTATCTCTGGTACTTTTGTCTTGTCAGCATGGGCATCCAATATTTGCAGTAGAAAATTTGGCTTATAACATTTGTTTAATTTTGTCCTTACCTAAGATTAGCAATTTGTGCCTCACTATGCTACAATTTTGGATTAAGGCAAGAGTGGCCCAATTAACTGATTGTGTTGACATCAATGGGGTGGAGGTGGACAGTTTTGTCCTTACCTAAGATTAGCAATTTGTGCCTCACTATGCTACAATTTTGGATTAAGGCAAGAGTGGCCCAATTAACTGATTGTGTTGACATCAACGGGGTGGAGGTGGACAGGGTCATGCCACGCTACGCTATGGATGTTTTGGATGGGAACTGGTTAATTCAGTGCGGCTCCGACTCTGGCCAACAGCAACCTCGAGTGGTCCAGCCCAGGTACCTACATCTAATTTGTTCATCCTCCTCTAGCTGTTCTATGGGATTCAATTATATTCTATTCAGTTCCCAATTGTATAAGAGATAGGTATCTGTTGCTCAATTAAATTTTCCTGTGTTGATTTAATTGTCTGATGCAAATAAGGTGCCGGAGGATCATGGTGCAGGTGCAAGCTGAACCTACTGGACGAGCAAGAGTTTACCCTTTAGAGCTGGTCGTGCTGCCCATCATGTAGAGATTGAGACCTGCATTGATATTGATTGGATAACACTACTGACCATTTAAGTTAGATCTGATTTTTCTATGAATTGTGATCATAGAATTATAGAGGTGTGTATCTCATGATTTTTCTATGAGATGTGCTGCTTAAATAGTTTTTTATTACATGGCTAAAATTTTACATGATTTTTTATCTTGAGGTGAAATGCCTTGGGATATAACCTATGGTTTATGATTTCGGTATTCAGTCTGTAATAATTCAACCAATATTTTCAGACTCAGTCTGGCCAAAAATTTGCAGTTGTAGTCACCGATAAATCATACATGTAGAACTTTTGCATCTTTTGAATGTGTGGAAATTGTCATAATTTGCTTTGAAGTAACAGGACGATGGCGGCAAGGAGGGCACTAGGACCGGACATGGAACATTTAGAATTTCAAGCTTTCAATTTAAATGCTGCTATTTTGAATGGAATATTATCCAATTAAGTAATGATATAAAACAAGGTTATAAACATGAACTGAAGCTTCATGACTGTAAGAAGTACCTTGACATTTGCAGTTTGAGAATCCATAGGGTAAATTGATATTACTCTCTTTAGAACTTGAACGCAGTTTGTGCAGACTGGCAGGCTGGTTTTTATTGTTTGATTGGCAGGCTGATCATTGAGTCAGTTTACTCATACGCAATGGGATAAGGATCAGTGGCATCCTTTCATGGGTCCACTGCGCTTCATCCGAGTGCTGTTCCTCTGAGTTGTGTTCATGACCGTGGAGCTTAACACATTCTTCCTCAAGTTTTGCATATGGATCCCTCCAAGGAATCCGTTGGTTGTGTACAGGTTGATCCTCTGGTCGCTGATGGCTATCCCAACCATCCATGAGTACAACTCCTACTTACAAGGCAGGTTAGCCTTACAATGCCCATTTGTTAGCAACAACATGCCTGAACGGCCTTTTAACTCTGTTTCTTGATGGATTTACTAATATTTGGTTATGGTTTTGATTATCACGGTACAACTCCTACTTACAAGACAGGTTAGCCTTACAGTGAAGAAGGTTGGAGCGTTTTGTTGGCTATCTATGGCTATATGCATAGTGGAGTTGGCCTTTTAACTCCGTTTCTCTGGCTATCTGCATGAAGTTTGGGCATGGTGAGCTTCTCCATTTCAACTTTCTTGTAATCTTGTCAGATATGATATGATGTATACTCACAAACTATTTACCTGTCATTCATCAATTTTGAGCAGGGTTATTTCATGACCCAATGCCTACCTGGTTGATCATCTTTTGGAGCTCAGTGGGGATTGCTCTTGTGATTTTTTTGCTAGCATGACCATGGAGAAATCACCAAAAATTCCGGAGAAAGCAGCTGGGACAGATAGCAAGGATTTATGTCAGACCATTTCAAACTCACTTGTTTTTGTTTTTGGATACAAGCGTTGTACATATGTGATATATGATGCAACTTACGTATCAAGGGAGCCCATTTTTCTGCTGCTCCCGGCAGGAACTTGGTTTGTCACAACTCACAATAGCTCATTGTAGTTGGCATGTTATTGACGAATAATTGAGAATATTGCAGCATCAAAACCTGGTATAATTATCCAATAAAACAATGCCATTGCATGTTTGTGTTCCAAATTTCTTATTGAAAAAAATGCATCTCTCTTATCTGCTATTCGGTTTCTCACCATTTTTGTTTTCTTAGTATAGTAAAGTAAATTCAATACTACTTGAAAGTCGAAAAGTTTTGCTCGTTAGTTTTTCTTTTTCTTTTTGGAAAGTGCAGGAGCACCACTTAGCATTTAAGAAGGAAGCGTGCTCAAGTTACAAATACATCGATATATTAACTTTCATATACTTCGGTGCGATCCTACAGCCATCCATGTATCGTACCCGTAGCAACGCACGGGCACTTACCTAGTTGAAATGATATTTTGAGAACCCACTCTTAAAAGTACTAGAAAAGTTATAGTAAAAATAAAGAATAAGATAAGAAAATTAAAACACAATATGGATGCCCTAGGATGTGTGTTCTTATATAATGAAAAATGCATATGTTCTAGTCCAAAATGAGGTTTAGGTCTTCCTTACCTGCCATATTAATTGACCATGAGCGTATTTCTCTTATCAATTATAGTCACTAATCTTCAAATACAGTTTATTTGACAAATAATATTTCAGCGTAGTTGTGGCACAAAAATAACAAGGTATTTCGGCTCGCTACATGGACTTAAATGCAATGAGGCTCACTATGATGTTTCATCATAAAAAATATGTCTTAAGGTAAAAAAATTCTAAGTGTCCGATATTTTTTTCCCCATAAGGAGTAATAAGTTGGAACGTTGTATATCACCGTTCTTCCCTTATTGCTTGGACTATGATTACAATTTTCATGTTTTACTCTATTCGTTTGTAGATTTACACATGTTAAAGTTGTTAGATTGATGGATCTAGTGTAATGAGCTAATTGTATGAACAACTTTGAAGCGATTAATGTTTAGTATTAGTTTCCGACAATTTGTAGTGGTATTAATAAGTTATAGAACATATTTAGAGAAGAGGATATATCTGAAGTATAGGAAATCTGGCTCGAAGTAACGCAGGAAAAAAAAAAGAGGCACCGTTGTTCGGTACTCCGTAGATTTGATTTTGTGTGTCGATGACACATGGGCCTTGTTTAGATACCAAATTTGGGAGTATGGAGTCACGTCGTAATCATTGCGTCACTGTAGCATTTCGTTTGTATGTGTGAAAAATTGTTCAAAAACTGATTAATTAGGCTCAAAATGTTCGTCTCACAGAGTACAACAAAATTGTGTACTTAGTTTTTGATTTCATCAACATTTAGTACTCTATGCATGCTATAACATTTTGATGTGATGAGAATCTTCTTTTTACATAGTAAATTTAGGGGTGCCAATTTGGGAACTAAAGAAAGGCCATGGTTCCATAGCCGGCCGTAAAGAGCTCGTGACAAGAAATCGTGCGTAGTTTATGTCGTGGTCAAGTCACAACAAGACAGTACGACATATTCGCTGAGCTCAGGCAACCACCAAACGGCGGTTTGTTGTACTTGCTCCCTCCAAAGACGGCAACAGTGCCAAGACCTTTTCGCCTGTTGGAAGCTTCCTTTGCTAGCCTGTGACTAGACAGATCTGAACCGAGAACACCCATCATCAACGGCTCATCTCCATTGGGGCAAAAAACCGTGTACAGGTTGCACGTGGTCTCGCGCTATAGGGCTGAACAATCATAATAACACTAATAACACTTCCTCTGCTGATTGGGTAGGGGCAACCAGACCATGGAAGTAACAGGAGATGGAACATTTGGATAAAATTTCTACCAGTATAATATATTATCAAACCCTTTTACAAAGTCTGGATAACCCGAATGTCAGTAAAAGAGGGGATAATAAATGACAGATCAGTTGCAGGTTTGGCATAAACTTAGACAAGGATGATATTGATCCCAAAATTGACATGTAAAGATTTGTCATCTAGCGGAACAGCTAGCTATACATGCGTAACTTTGGCGATCCCACAAAAACCGTAAGATCAATTGGCTTCAAGTGGTTATTCGAGGGTGAGCAGGCGACACGTTGAGCAACAGCAACTTTCCTTAACCATGAGTCACATGCAAGCGTTCAGGTGCAATTGAGTACATGCCACTTTGTACATCAGCTGATCAATCACCATTGTTGTCGTCATCTGCATCATGATGGTTGTCTCCATAGTCTACCCATGGGAGCAGTGATTCCAGGAAGACCAGAGCAGGATTACGCCCAGCAACGTCACGAGGGGCACGGAGCCTCTCAGGCCCAGCAGCTTCTTGTTCTATGGGAGGCATCTCATGCACCATTCCTGGACCGGCCATAAATGGCCGCAGTTCTTCCGGTGGGAGAGACGGTGTTGTGTCCGAGAAGTCTGAAACAAGCAAATGAGAGTACCTGCAAGACATAGGGCAACTT
>OAMR01000344.1:591066-603982 GCA_900205405.1 Echinochloa crus-galli
TGGTATTAGTTTCTAACGATTTGTAGTTGTATTGATAAGTTGTAGAATATATCTAGAGAAGATATATCTGAAGTATAGGAAATCTGGCTCTTGAAGTAACGCAGGAAATAAAAAATGAGGCACCGTTGTTCTGTAGATCTGATTTGTGCGTCGATGACACATGGTTCCATAGCCGGCCGTAAAGAGCTCGTGACAAGAAATCGTGCGTAGTTTATGTCGTGGTCAAGTCACAACAAGACAGTACGACATATTCGCTGAGCTCAGGCAACCACCAAACGGCGGTTTGTTGTACTTGCTCCCTCCAAAGACGGCAACAGTGCCAAGACCTTTTCGCCTGTTGGAAGCTTCCTTTGCTAGCCTGTGACTAGACAGATCTGAACCGAGAACACCCATCATCAACGGCTCATCTCCATTCGGGCAAAAAACCACGTACAAGTTGCACGTGGCCGCGCGCTATAGGCCTGTACAATCATAACACTCCCGCTGCTGCTTGGGTAGGGGCAATCAGACCATGGAAGTAACAGGTGATGCAACATTTGGATAAAATTTCTACCAGTATAATATATTATCAAACCCTTTTACAAAGTCTGGATAACCTGAATGTCAGTAAAAGAGGGGATAATAAATGACAGATCAGTTGCAGGTTTGGCATAAACTTAGACAAGGATGATATTGATCCCAAAATTGACATGTAAAGATTTGTCATCTAGCGGAACAGCTAGCTATACATGCGTAACTTTGGCGATCCCACAAAAACCGTAAGATCAATTGGCTTCAAGTGGTTATTCGAGGGTGAGCAGGCGACACGTTGAGCAACAGCAACTTTCCTTAACCATGAGTCACATGCAAGCGTTCAGGTGCAATTGAGTACATGCCACTTTGTACATCAGCTGATCAATCACCATTGTTGTCGTCATCTGCATCATGATGGTTGTCTCCATAGTCTACCCATGGGAGCAGTGATTCCAGGAAGACCAGAGCAGGATTACGCCCAGCAACGTCACGAGGGGCACGGAGCCTCTCAGGCCCAGCAGCTTCTTGTTCTATGGGAGGCATCTCATGCACCATTCCTGGACCGACCATAAATGGCCGCAGTTCTTCCGGTGGGAGAGACGGTGTTGTGTCCGAGAAGTCTGAAACAAGCAAATGAGAGTACCTGCAAGACATAGGGCAACTTCTCAGGACATCATACTTCTAACTCAGAATAATAGTAAGGGCTAACTTCTGAAAACAATATAGTCCCATTAATAAGCAATTAATAGAGTATTGCCTAAACCATCTTCTCATGTACGCAGAAAGCGTCACAGTGCTCAGGTAAAGTGGCAGTGGTTGAAAGCGAGCGGAAACGTCAGTGTTTTCTGTGCGGAGTCAGCCCTTAATGGGCAGACCAAAGATTGGACATGGCAAATTGGAAAAAATAGAACATTCTAAGCGAAAGAAGCTTTCACAAGCTTCTGATAAAGAAACAGATAGTAGTTGTTGCAAGCTAGGGATGAAACCAATCAGACTAGCTACGCTGGCTAAAGAATAAAAGTATGAACCAACTGTTCCTTATTGTGGGACCTGGCGAAGAGCCCAGGATCTCATTAAATGCATTGGAAGGGGAGCATTCGAAATGCATAACTCGAAATGACTAAAGACTAAAGCTAGAACGCAAACTGAGGAAGGCAGAAAGAAGGACAGCAACTCTTTTCTATTGATCAGAAACATAAGTAAGAAAAGTAGCTATTCAGAGAGGATGAATTTGCCGAGAGGAAGGGCAAAGCTCAACCAATAAGTCTACTAAGCACTCGTGTGCTTATGCGTTCGTTTCCTTATAGCCGCTTTTCTTTTACTAAAATTGTGAGAACCACAATACAGATAAGCTGTGAAAGTGTAGCTATGATAGACCCTAACCCTATGTTTTCCCTACAACCTTTCAGTCCATATTGCTCGGAAAAAATCACACAGCAATGCCAAGTTATGAGAACAAGGGCGTAGTTAATGATGAATAGTGGACCCTGACTGCATGTTTAAGAAAATGAATTGACTGTGTCTGAGAAAAAAAAAGTGAACTTTAACTTTGCACAGATTCGGAGGAACTTACTCATTCTTCTCTGAAGAGAATGCCTCTTTTCTAACACATGCCCAGTCCTGGGCTTCTCTGTTATCCTGCTTCAGTGATTCAATCACCGAAAGAGCAGCCTCTTTCAGTAAGTTCTGCAGTTCTGGAAATCTCCACATGATATAATGACGTTCCACATATATGTTAATCATATGCTCAAGTGAAGGGCTTCCCGGTTTTGCTGATCCAAAGAACACATTTCTGAGAATTTGGGTCCATGATGAGTCTTTCAGAGGAGCCTTGTCAACTATCTTGTGAAGCACTAAAGGATGAAGCATCAGAGCTTGCTTCATGAGGTCAACAGATGTTGACTTGTCAGCATGACTGGAACCTTCTGATGCTGCATCACGCTCAAGGTAAAACCGCGCAATAGCTAGAGAAAACGAGAAATTTGGGAATAACCAAAGAGAGCTATCACACTGGTACTCTTCCGCGAATTGCTCCAGCCATTTGTACTGCTGAGATCTTAGAGCAAAGTAATCAATGCAAAACAGAGCACCCTTTGGATCATCAGAATCCAGCGACAGCAGAAACTTGCAGACCTCTAAAGCTGATCGGTGACAGCCACGCCTATCCAGATTTTTCATGTGACTAAAGAGTGCTGTAAAAAATGGCTTATTTGTGTCATGGCTGTATTTCAGCTGGTAGTTACCCTGCAGTGGGCTAAATAAAGGATGACAAGCACACTCCAATGCAAATAGACACTTCTCCACTGCATCTGCTGATGATTGATGCTCTCCAGAATATTTGAAAAGGTCAGCAAAAGTTAACAGTGATTCTGGATGATATGGATATTTTCCTAATATAGCGGCAATAGCATTGAGGTCATTTGCTGCTTTGGCAGCTTCAAATAATTCCTGCACATGGCTGACAGAAGGATCAAATGCATACCTGCAAACAATTAAGAGCTTTGGTTATTAAGAAGGTTCACTAATGGAACTAGAAAGTAAAGACTCTTCTAGATTCACAGAGGACTTCAGAATCTCATCCCATCTTTAATCTTTTATAATTTTTTTAATAAGAGTATCCAGAGCTGTGGAGAGTAGGTCGGTAAACCTCATATTACAAATCAACATGGTAATAACCAATCAAATTAGCGATGCGCAGAAATGAGATTTATTACCCAGAAAATTACAAAAACATACTACAGAATACATCAGATTTAAGACACCAAATCCAGTTCAAGTCAGCAGCCTAAGATACAAGAGAACTTATGATATGTAATAAACCTTCATGTTACCATGAAATTTAACATGAGAGTTAGTGCAAAACCTCTGAACAATAAATTACCCCCACATTAAGAAAAAAAACTGAACTGACCACACATCAACCAAAGAAGCCTCACTACAAAGAGTATCTAGTATCATGATATTCCATATGCAAGTATGGTGGCATATAATATTATATACAGAAAAATACATAAGCTATATCCTCACCTGAAGTAATTCAAACTATTCTTTGTCTCAAGAAGATCCATTGATATTGACTTATCCCATGGTGGCCAGTAGCTAGGTGGAGATACAAGAAGAGTTTTTCTTGGATTATGGGCAACGCGCCTGACACCACGAACTTGCCTTGAACTGCTTGGCACGTTCCGTTGATTTTCAAATGAATCCACTACCTTCGATCCAAAAATGCGTCTCATCTCATTTTCTCCCTTCAGATGTTTGGGATCAATTGCGAGAACTGAGGTCGCCCCATGAGCAGCATCATTTGTCTCAATTTCCTTCCCAGCTGCTCTGTCACTTTGATGAACTTTCTGTTGCATTGGCTTCTTTTCAATAGATAGATCTTCCAGGATTGAATCCAGTGACTGTTCATCCTTTGACTTCATTGATGATGGCTCTCCCTTGCTCTTTTTCTTCTTTTTCTTTGATTTTTTGTTTGTTTCAGGAACAGCATTTGTAGGCTTCTTTTGCACAGAGGGTTTCTGTTCTGGGTAACCCAGAGGTTGACTTCTTTCTGCTTCATCTTCCTGCATCCGAACAAGTAAATAAGATTACATCAAGCCCTCAATTTTGAATACAAGGTCCCTGGCAAAGGCGCTCCCATGAAAAACAAAAACAGAAGTTTACTATGGCACGTCGAGGCAAGGCTGGGTCTTCAAAGATTTCACAGACATTGTTATTTCTGTTTCTAATAACACATTATAGATGCCCTAACAACTTGATGAATCCAAGCAAGCCAAACCCTAATACTTCTACATATGAAATAGACATCCATAATTTAACCGATAACTTATCTTTGTATGCATATCTTATCAGAGAGAAAAGAGTATCTTCTGCTTCTATGGAAAGCATTGACAGTTCACAGGGAAGGCTAGGAATATATCAGCTTAACCAGGCATGTATGTTTTGCATGTATTTTAGTCAGTTCACCACTTGCAGAGCAGCACAGCACAATACAGCACATAATCAACTCTAAAGCAAAGCTAAAAGGAAAAAACTCAGATTCCATCCAAAAACCTGCTAGGTAATAAAAGGTGGACAAGTAGCAGCTCCGATAGAAATAGAAATGCAAAGACAGTTGACTGCTAATGATTCTAAATTAGCACAGTGCAGAATTAAGTATTTAACTTTTCCTGATCCTTTTCAGGAGCTAGGAGATACATCCTCGAATCAACCACACACATAATTGGAACTTGTTTTTCTTGCCTCCAGCAAGACTAACGATCACATCGTAAAATTCCCATAGGAGATATCTTCTCTGTTTGCTCCTAACAATTTTCTATTGATGTAAGATGACAACGGATACTGCAAGGTACGAGCTCAGCACGATAGGGCGATTAGGAGAAGTACTCCTAATACAACCTCACAACGATAGAACCCAAGCAAGGTGATCATCAGGCCCGGGAGGCACGCACCTTGTATTCTTCGTCGTCTTCGCCGCCGTCGAGGAGATCGAAGAGATTCCGCGCGGCGGCGCGCGGAGGAGAGGCGTCCTCCTCCTCTGGATGCTCGTCTTCGGCGACGTCAGGGTCCTGCGGGGCAGCCTCCCGCTCCTGGAGGACTCGCCGGAGCAACCTGGCGGACATGCCGATGGCGAGCTGGGGCGAGGGTTAGGGTTTGGGCTGGAGCTTGGACTGCCAGGCAAGAGAATTTTGAGATGGAGATGGCGGAAGAGAGTTTTGCCTGTTACCGGATTCCTCCGGTTCCGGACCCAAACAGGCAAAACGGGGCTTAATTGTACATATCGCAAGATCGAGGGGGTTAATATAGTCCACAAGGTAATTCGTTGAGTAACATATTAGAAAAAAAACGTTGGGACAGACATATATAGATCTTAATCTGAGCAGATTACGTTTCGGTGATATTACGCGTCGATGGTCTGAAATTCTACGAACACAATCCGATTTCAAAACCGACATTTTTTCTAAAGTAATCTATACTCCAGGTTAGATAGGTTAGTTTTCACACATCGTCACAATAATAGTGGTACGTTAATATTGTGCTGGTAACTAAGATTATCCCATCATTTTATTTGCATAACATTCTTATTAGGTCATTCAATATTAAAATTTTTTGTCAACCTAATTATCAAATGACTCTATAGCTCAGTGGTAGAGCGTCAGTCTTGTCTGAAGGTCCGTAGTTCGATCCTGCGTGGGGGCAACTTTTAGATGTAATTTATAAATTTTTAATCTTTCAGCATCAATTTAAAAATTCGTCCATTTTTTATTTTATTTTCAAGACACAGCCTCTTTCAGCATTTTCTATAAAGTTTATCATTTTCAACTCGCAGCCCTGTTACAACATTTTCTGCAGCCCTCTTACAGTTTTTTTTTAAATCATCCATTTCCAGTCACCGCAACCTTACAGCATTTTTTTTATAAAAAATATCAATTTTCAAGTCGCTGCCCACTTTCAGCATTAAAAAAATCATCCAGCAAACTACATCTAATAAACAGAGCTCAAGCAACTCTTTTCCAAGTCGTAGCGCTCTTACAGCACTTCTTTTAATTCATCCAGCAAACTACCCTTATCGCAAATAAAAAGTGCTCAACACTATGTAAGATAATACAGACTGCAACTGGATTGTTACATTGCACTCGACACCGCTGAAATATCAGGCACAGATGTCGCCGGTCCATAATTTCTGTAAAAGTATCGTTTATCACTGATATATGAAAGCTCGACAGTACATCAACTGTAACAAATGCTGAAAACAGGAGAAAACAATGTCTGGCAGCGCAAAGCTCCCAAACCAAGCTACTCAGTTGCTAGGAAAAAAGAATTAACCAGAATAGACAAGTTTGGAATCTAGCTTGTTAACAACTGTATTCTATCCCTCCAGGCTGTAGTATCACCAATCTGACTAAGCCGGTAGTGAAGCTACTCTCACAATAGGTCTCGTCTGTATCATTTAGAGTGGTTACTGCACGTCAAGAAAACAAAATACATTAGTGTAAACTACTAAAAATGTCAATTTATTTACAATGCGCTACTACTGCAGAAAATATAAGCCAAAATATAATTGCAAATGTCACAGACAAGGGCCGGGCCCTGGCTTCTATGTTGGCAGGGCATTCTGAGGTCCATGAGTGGAGGATCAGCACTACAAAATTACCTACTCTAGTGAGACAGGCATCAACTAACATGAACCAGAAGGCAATAGCCTCTTCTCCTCCCTCATTCTGCCTACCACCAATTCTGATTCTCTAGTCTCAGCTCCATGCTTCTTCCCAATCTTTTTTCGAAAAAGTGATTCTTCCCAATTTAATTGTTCTAATTCCAGTTCTCCCATATTGTATTCTCAACACTTGTATTCAGTAGTGAATTTAGATGATATCTCTTGTGGTTTGGAGTTCATTTGTGGATTGGTTGATCAGGTATGTTACAGCATGGTCCAGCACACAATTTTACGTGCTTAATCATAGCATGGGTTCATACTTTACGGTATGGATGATTATCATCGATGAAAACATACACAAACCTTAGGAACAAGCCTTGCTGATCGTCTTGGTCGTGTAGAAGGCTTAATCTTTTTAGCAGAAGCACTTCGTAAGCTAAGTTGTATATTTCTGGGAGGTTCACTATAGGCTGCCGGTGTCATACTCCCTAACTCCTCAAGCTCCTTTGCACGGCGCTCTTTATTTTTGTCAGTAGAACCATGACTTTGTGCTGACCTACAGAAGGAAGGTCCTTTAAGTATGTAATAACTAGTTGCTGAAACAGAAGTATGAACAGCGCTAATAGAGAAACATACTCTGCACCACACTTTGAAGTCAGGGAATTAATAGCATTGTCCTGCAGAAGGAAGATAGAAATACTTAATAATTTGCCCCAGGTACACCAAGTTCTATATTGTATGTTAGCAAGCACAATCAACCAAAACACCATAAATTATGCACAACAAAGCATTCCGATAATAAAACACCTCCCGTCATGCACAGAGAGCATCACAACATCATGTATAGAACAGGGTGTTACATAGATGCCTTAGATGGAATAGCATTTCATAACAAACAAATATTTTTTTTGAAACAAACATAGTCAGTACAAGACAATGTAATAAAATGAAAATCTTCACTGGAGTTCATAAATTTTACTCTTTTAATTTGTTCATTGCTTTCAGAATGTATGATGTGCAGTAAGCTGCCAGTCAGAGTACACAAAGGCATTGGTAATTAATACCAAAAATGCCAGCTAAGGAGGTCAGCGGAATATCAATTACCAAATAAGCAGGTTTGCAGTTGCAGAGCTAAAAGTGGAATATGTAGACTTTGCCATGGGCCAAAAATATATATTTACCACCTTCCCTTCTCTTCCCCTTTTACTACAAAGTGCAAACCAGTAAAATCAGTCAGTCACGCATTTACTTGGAGTTCCATTATTTTACATAATTCAAGTTCATCCATTCAATTTTCGAGTTCATATTTTATTTAGAAATTGTACATTCACACCTATAATCCCAAATATAAGTTCATTAGAAACATTGGTGCGCACTCCAATATGGCACTTTGGCCAATAATATCCACAAAATTATATTATTTCAAACAGCAAAGATTTATATATTATGAAGGTTTTTTCATGATGAATCAAGTAACATCAACCTTTTTGTTGTCAATCCATATGATTTTTTTGCTATTGATGATCAAATTTAACAAGGTTCGACTTAGGACAAACGTAAATGAACTTACGTTATGGGCTCAGAGGTAGCATGTAACAAATTCCACCAGTCTACCGCCTATATATAAGTAGAGCTCAGAGATGGGTATCATGCAAGACTAACATGGCACTCAATTAACCGGCAATTTAGAAGTTGGTTAGCTTAAATGCTTTGATTAAGTCCATCAGCATTTCATCATAATAGTGGTTCAATTAAGTCACAGATTAAGTCCATCAAAATTCCATCAGGGTTTTGGGTGGGTGGTGTGTGTATCGCTTTGTTGGCTTTTTTCCTATGTTAATGCAATGATATGCAGCTCTCCAACGTATTCAAGAAAGAAAAAATTGAAGTCACAGACCACAACTATCAGAGCGGCATAGGGAACTCAGAGACGAGTTTGGAACTGCTTGAGCTCTTCTGGCCCAGAGAAATAATGCATAGAAAATGCATTAACGTTCAGGTATCAACAATGAAACGATTTAGCTGAACTGGACAAACACACACAAAAAGGAATGATTTCTTGCTTTCTTGGAGCGTTATGTCTTTGTACCAGAAAAACAAAAATACGTCACAAGAAACAGAGAGAAAGAATCCAAGATGACAGAGATGGGACCATGCAAGACTTAACACAAAAAATGTCACATTATGGATCCCATGTTATTTTGGTACTTTGAGCTTATCAAGACCGTGTTTCCTGTAATGTTATACTATCAAGACCGTGTCTCCCTGCTGCAACTAAATGGATAACAGAGAATAAAGCCAACATCTCCTGCAATCAACCTAGTGCTGCCCTGCCCGCATGTGCTATAGGGCAGTGGTGCCCCCTTCCCTTCTTCATTCACGCGGTGTTTTAGATGATTTGAGGTAGGTTTGGAAATTAGAGGCAAGGAAGTCCAGGTTTGTTCCGGAAAGATCCTTTCAATAAAGTTCATCTATGGGTAACTAGTGAAAAGTCAAAAATGACATGAAAATTTGCCAACTTGACCGGGTGCCAGTAGGAAGGAGGACTTGCAGGTATACACTAAAAAACTTGTGAAGATAAAAAACACAGAAACCAAGCTCATGTGATACATGCATAAAGAATTTCTAAGCAGAGGATAGTCAGAAATACATACGGCATGCAAAGTAGGTTCCAATCATCTGCCATATATAAAAACTCGACCTAGGGGGGAGGGGGAGTTAAGACAGCCCCCGGGCATTTTTGCCAAGAGAAGACCTTCGAGAAAACCCCCGAACCCCTACCCCACCCTTACACAGCAACGCCATTGCCCGTGTGAAACAACCTGATCTGCTGCTATATATAATAAAACGGGTTTTCAAATATTGATCCTATCTAGGGCAGAAGACTAACTGTATCATCATGTCATAAACCTTACGGCATGTGATCATAATGCGCTCCCAAAATACCATGACAAGAAACAAAAAGATGGCTAGTTAACACACAGCATATCATTTTCTTAGCACCTTCAATGCTAAAACATTTTCCGTATGCAGTATTAATGCATATCAAATTATTTAATTAATATCAAGTACAACAAAATTACCGAAGCAGCAGATGATGATGATGGATGTGCAAGGTCGAAACTCCCAGCCACACAATGATCTGCAGAGCTAGCATGTGACTGGGCATCTGTAACTGGCAGTTTCTCTACTGTCTGACTGGCTAGTTGACAAGAAATGGACAAACTGTCACCACAACCTACATCTTCTTCCGTTGCCTCTGCCTCCACTGGTTCATTTTGCATTAGGGTTCCATGGATGTCATCAATATGAGAAAGCTGGACTCTTGCAGGAATGTCTGCAGTTTGCTTTCCTGGAGATTTCGGAAGGGGGTCTTCATTGGAGACACTTTTAACCACACCCCCTGAGGAAAAGTGACACTGAGTTCATAGTATTTGTATCAGCAGGATAGGGCACTGAACGAGAGTTCTCGCCAACATCTGAAGCAAGCGATGAGTTAGCGGAAGGAATGATATTCTCAGCTCCCTTGCTCTGAATGTCAACAATAACATTCCCAGATGGTGAGGCTGTGCTACGATCATCCTTAATTGCCAAGGTGCTAATAAAGCTGGAGAAATTCCCAGGTTCAGGAGGGGTAATGCACATTTCTGCCATGAAGTTCTTAGCCCAACTAGCTGGAGTGGAGTCCAGATCAACAAAAAGATCAATGCCCTCATCTGACATCACAGAAAACTCAACAGCAGGGGCATTTACTGACACCTTATCAGATCGCCCACAACCCTTGTATGTGGTATCTTCTGTATTGCTGAAAGGAGTGGGAGCCTGATCATTACCATTAGCAGGATGTTTTTGAATAATAGGGGGGCAAATTTGATCAATTATGTTAGCGGGTGAATGATGATGTTTGCTAACAAGTTCAGGATTTGTTGACTTAGTTGCGATACCCACGTCACTTTGAGACTGCAAATTATGATCAGTCGGTTCAGAAGATGAATGACCATGACAGTCTGATCTTCCATGGTCGATAGAAACTGGAGAAATACCGATACCAGTGTCAATCCCCTGCTACAGGAAAGAGAAGAATTAAAACAAAATCCATTAACAAAATACACTTGCAAATATGCAAAGCATTTCATAGATACATGGTGAAACAGACTTGCATTTCAAGTGAAAATAAACCAGAAAATTTTATACTGTGCCAAAAAGGAAAACACAAACATAATATTAACAATTACGTGGCACAAAATAGAGTTCAGATAGAATAAGAGAACCTGAGCATAAATTCCTATCCACGGATAAATAAACAACTCAGGAGGAAATCTCTTCCCCAGAAATCAATGTTAAATCTCCTCAAAACATAAAAAGCACTACAAAAGATGTGTCGCTCTCATATTTTAGGATGGTCAATTATTAAAAGTGCAGCTCAGGTTAGCAGGAAGCATGCAAATCGATCCTAAATAGACCTGGGAAGCTTGCATAAAATTTGAAAGGATGCCCTGCAAAATTATCAAAATAAATTCCTATGCACGAATAAATAAACAGTAAGGAACAAATCTCTTTCTCCAGATATCAATGTTACATCTCTTCACGAGCATAAAAGGCACTACACAAGAAGTGCCATTCTCATATTCAGGACGGTCAATTGTTAAAAGTGCAACTCAGATTAGCAGGATAAGCGTAAACCAATCCTTAATAGAGCCCGACAGTTTGCATAAAATTATATGAAAGGATACCCCCACAAAATTATCAAAACTAGAATTCTAGTGTTCTACTAGGAAGAAATCATTTTTCCCTTCCTTTTATTTTTGGTTTGGAGGAAAGGGCATTTTTTATACTTCTCTCAACCCCTAAGTCAAAGTGACATGATATTCTGATTAGCCAGGTGGCTTGTGTGAAAAAAAAAGGAAATTGATTATGTGGATCAAGCGCAAAAGTTATGGAGAATGGATGAACCCGTTATTATACAACAACAGCACAGCCTTTTGGAGTAGGCTAGAGCTGAAACACAACATGTGCCACCAGCCCACCACCAAAAGGAGAAAAAGAAAGAGAAAAGGACTATATGTATATACTAGGGGATATAAAACTGTTCATGGTTCAGGTATGTGGAAAACAATTATTACAGCTACAGTAGCTTCTTACCCCTTTAGATGATTCATCAACAGGTGTTTGAGATCCTTTTTGATGCTTCACATGTGCAAGTGCTCTATCGTCACCTCTGCCATCGTATGGGCCTCTTTTGTTGTTAACATGGTTGCCTGCAGTGTGCAGTTAATTACGCTGTCAATTATTCATACAGTATCATCTTTCAGAGCAATCCATTGGATAAATATAAGCAATCCACTAAGTTTATAATATAAAAAGTTTCTGTACATACATGTGGCAATTGCTAATGGGGCAGGAGAGGAAGCAGGAGATGAAGATGCCTGTGTAGAAGAAAACAAAAACTTCCTTTCAGACTCTGAATCTAAATGAACAATGAAACTAGTTCATACATAGAGGCAAACTCTGAAGTAAAACTAATAAATTTCAAACATAACACATATGCTTACCTCAAGCAGCGAGGCAAGCAAGCTTGCTAACTGAGGGTGGGTCTTCTTAGCAGGAAGGTTATACCTTTTGCACAAACATTGGAGCTCTTGGTAACTGAGACTGAGGAGATGATTTTTGCTCTCCTCATACCCCATTGGACTGGCTATAGACAGGTAAAAGAGACGTAACAGCATGAGCCCACTTCATTTTCATCCATACATATCACAAACATACTTATTACAACAGGAAAGCAGCAGAAAACCAGATCTAAGCCAGCGGGGAAACCCACTCGAGGGCACGCAAGTATCCAACACAGCTCCCGGAAACATCCAGGCAGCTAAACGGCAGAACGCACAAGAGACAGCAGCGCGAGCGTGTCTCGCTTACCACGGCTCCATCCTGCCATCCCGCCCGCCGACGAGAGCGGCCAAGGGTGAGGGACGCCGGGAGAGCCGAGCTGGGCGAGCGAGCGGCGGGGACATCGCGGCGGCGGCGACGGCGGCGAATTCAAACGAGAGAACACGCGAGAAAGCGAAAGAGGAGGGGCGGCGGCGGGGGTGCTCACGTCGGAGGCGGACGACGAGCGGCGGGCGGCGCCGGAGGAAGGAGGTCCCGGTCAGGGTTTGGAATTCGGTCGTTGGATTGGGAGAACGGAGGCGGTCAGGGTCAGCTGGGTGTGGGGATCGGGACAGCGCTCCCACGCGGCTGCCG
>OAMR01000344.1:626627-638448 GCA_900205405.1 Echinochloa crus-galli
AACCATGTACTTAGTTTTTTTATTTACCCACGTTTAGTGTTCCATACATGAGGAGAGAGATTTGATGTGATTTGATGTGATAGGTGAATAGTGAAGTTTGGAGAGAGAATTTGGAGAAGTTGAAGGGAACTAAACAGGGCCTATGTATTGATTTCTATAAATGTTATAGTATTTTTTATAAAATTATAAGGTAAAACTGAATCAGTATTTGCTTTAGCTACCGTCTCTACGCGACGACGACGATCGCTCTGCTGGCCGAGTTCTCCTGCTCTGCATTGTGCATTGCCCACAAAAAAAAAAAAGAGTTCTCCTGCTCTGCAGCAGTGGGCGCCACAGCTACCGAAATGCCGAAGCAAGACAGGTACAGACAGCTGGGCCCATCCTCAAAGCTCCATGGGCCCACTGCTCAGCGACCCAGCACCCCTCCCGCAGGCCCCCGTCCCTGTCCGGCTCTCCCTCCACCCCCTTCCCAGTCGCAGACTCCCAGTCTCCATCGACCCCTCCCCAGATCTCCCACCCTGTCTCTTATACACATCTGAGCTCAACAAGCACGCGCGCCTGGGCTGCCAGGTCGTCCTCGCGCCCGAGCTGCAGGGGATGGTCGTCGCCGTCCCCGAGCCCAAGCCGTGGGACATCCCGTAATGGCGTGCCGCGACGAAAGGCGAGGCAGAGAGGTGCGGCTTTTGACGCTGTGAGCCTTCCTTCATTCCCCTGGCTCGGTGCAGCTGTGCTGTGCCATCCCCTTTTATGTTACGGATTTGATGAAGAATAATGATTTGATGAGCAAAACTTGGTGCTGTTGGTTAACTTTTTTCGTTCCTTCGAATGTGGAATATATGAATGATGTAATGTGGAATCCCCTTGCAATTACCGCAGTTTAATTTTTCATTGTTTGAGGTTTTGCACATTGTGATGAATGGTTTGATCTGGCAGCTTGGCCTGCGCATTTCCAGTTTGATAATCACTGTTTATACCCGTATAACTACACTGAAGAAATAGCCAATCTTTAGAAAGAAACGTTGAACAGTAGTAGAATACCAGAACTGGTCTAAATGAGTCTGTCTATTCTTTCAGAGTTCTTGATATACCTGCAAGATACTATATGAAGTACATGATGTTCATAGTTCTGAAACTGTAAGATCAATTGGTGTCCTTCGTGCTAGTGCACCTGTGATCTTTACTCTATTCATATATTGATAGTTGATGAAATGCATCGGTAATATTTGTCAACAGACACTGTAGGTGATGCGACTACCATATGTAAGTTAATTAATTATCAGTATCTTTGGTCTACAATACCCAGCAATAGGTCAGATTTAACAGGATTGCACAAGCACTGCGTTTAGCATATGATGCAATGCACTACTTGGGCCAGCTTAAATTAATCAATCGTAGTACAGCAACTAGAAAAAAAGTAACCATTGGTCCATTGCTTGCCTGTGAGAGTGAATGACTCGAAACGCAAATAATGCAGGCTGCAATGTTGTCATACTAATTTGATTGAACCATGGCTGAAAGAACTTGCTTGATTAAACCATGGCTTGCTTGTGGCAATTGATCATGGTCGATTGGACATTCAAGGTTTGGCTGTTGTTTGGCCATCATTCCTTCTCTGCAATGCCATCTTGTCATACAGATTTGATAAGGGAGGTCATATTTGCTGGATCATACTTTCAGATCTTTTATTTACCGCATGGTCTATGTTCTGATTGCCGCAGGACTAACTCAAAACATGAATCTTTGTTCGTCCTAAGTAGGCTTTCAGAGCTTCAGAGGTTGTAATTGTGACACCATGATTTTGTCCACAGAACTTCGAATGGTTGGCGCTGAGTGTATTTTGCTCCCTACCTCAATTCAAATTAGTTAGATAGCTATGTTTTTTCTATGCCGAAACATCGTGGTCTGAAACAAGGTCACTGAGTACCTGGAGGTTGAATGTGACAAATAAAATGCCAGGTTTTTGAGTGTATAGTTTCCTTAAGAGCAGCGGCTGATCTTTGTACCTTTTTGACTCCTCATCACATTTGTTACATTCATGCTTTTTAACTCTTGGTCAATTACATAAACAGTTGGACAGGGGCACACCGCGCACAGGATCGGTGGCCGTCTAAAATCGACTTTGGCCATCAGAGTCTCGGACGACGAAGCCCCACCTGCCTGAACAAGACACCGGACGAAATGATGCGTTATTGCTTATCTTCAGAAAGCCCTCTCTTGGTTCTACTCGCTTATTTTGCTGCTTCTCTCTTTCTCCCTGGCGAACACGTTCCAAATTTTGGCTAGGTACAGATTCATTCAATTAGCTAGAGCAGCAGCAGCAGCTTCCGCGCAACCTCTGTAGCGGATGACAACTCTGTCAGTTTGCTTCTCATCTCATCCTCCATATTCAGATGCAGCCGTACCAGTTTGATATCCCTTTGCTAAGAACTAAGAAGAGACGGTCATCCTTTTTTTTGGGATAATGTATGGTCATCTAGTTATTCGACACTCGAGGTTATCTCTAACGTTCAGTTAAATCCGAAATTTGACAATCTGGACAATGGCAGGTTGACATACCACAGCCATAAACAACAAAGTACTTTTCTTGGCACTGATACCTGGCAGGTTACCATACGCATTACGGAGGATGAATAGGAGCCAGCCAAAAAGAACAATGGCCGGACCAGGAGCCAGCCAAAAAGAACAATGGCCAGACCAAGATAACAATTGAAACCAGGAACGGCGAGCAAAAGGACACAGATTCAGTATCACGTTCACGGATACATGACCGCAGAACTGAACCACGCCTTTCTAGTTGTTAGCAAACACCATCTGCCAACCAGAACTAAGTTTACAAACATTTTTTTTGTTTACTTAACGCGCTGCAGCTAGTAAAGTAGTAATGGTAACCAGAAATTTAAAACAAACACAGCGCCAAACACCAGTAACCTCTGGAGGTTACAACAGCAAACAACATAACAAGACGATACTTTCCCCAGAATGTTTCGGTTCTGGGCTATGATGCATGTTATTTCCAGCCCACCTGCTCGCTTCCTCATTTCAGAAGTCGCAACCAGGTAACCTGCATCATCAACGAGTGGTGCGAAGACCTGCTGCTCTTCTAGTTTTCCTTTGCCTTCTTCTGAAGCTTGCAAAGCATGTTGGACGCTGCAGAGTCCCGTGCCTCATGAGGGGTTTTCTTCCTATTACCATCAGCAGTCAAATTGAAATCTGGGCCCCTAAGGTAGACACTGGCCTGGTACATATCTGTGAAATAGGAATACAGAATGTAAAAGATGCTCAAACAACATGTAGGAACTAGGAGCTGGGAAAGGGTGCCGTTGGAGCAAAAATAGATTCCAGTTATAGCTACCAGTGGAATTTCAACTGACCCAAATTATGATACGGATGCCTAGATTCTAAGATCATGCGTATGCGTATAGTATGGTATAAAGATAACTTGGGTAAGCACTGATCAAATCCTGACTCTAAACAGAACTAATCTGGGTTTGTACGTTATTATTGGGAGCACAATATGTATCAGCTTTACAATGCAACAAGAAGAGACTCCACAAGCCTAAATCTGATTGTGTTATACTGTTATATCTGATCCCTATATGGTACAAGGACTTCATACTAAGCCATGCAGGAACTTGAAAAGACAGTGATTATCATCCACGTACCACCTGTTACTGAAGGAAGTACTTTATATCTTGGAAGAATCCAGTTGCTCTCACGGCATATGTCATCCAGTTCCTGCAAGGCCTCCTGTCAGAGGATTGGAGAGGTGGTCTTAGTATTTACTCCATAATATGAGGTTTCTTGCCTGGCATTTGTTGCGTTGAAGGATGGCCTCTTTCAGTTTCTTCCTCTTTATATTCATGGTTTGGCATCCTTTTCCAGAGAAGGTTGGATTGGCAGCTTCCATCATGTTCCAGCTATTCTCATATTTCTTTAGGATTGACGTCACTTTAGATGTCTTATCCCCTTCTGCACGTGGTTTGAAAATGGTAAGTACTGGGTCTGATAGAATTCAAAGCTGAAAAGATTGAAGTTGATAAGCAATAATCACAGCCTAGGAAAATACATTGATAGATATAGGTCAATTATTCCAGGGGAACTGAAATTATGCTGGCAGTTGTCCCTGGGGGGTTAAATAGTGTTAATGCATTAATACGCTGCAGCCATGCTTGTATAGATGGGATGGTGACCCAATTACCACCAATAAAGGCCTAAAAGTACGAGTGCTACATTTTAGTTGCCTTGTGGAAAGAAAGTTGTTTGCCACAAGAACATATTTTACACTGTTACTGTCCATTTTAGCTAGATTTAGTCGTGGAAAGGTAGAGTACCTGTCAAGATTGTTTGAATTTCCATTTCATACTGAGCACTTCGATCTCCAAGTATGCAATGCTCACGGAGCTGAAACATAGATAGATTAAGACAAATACACATTGTAACAGCTTATCGAGGAACAGAAGAACTACAATCAACAAGAACCATTGTAACTTCCCAAATGGAATATTATAATGTGTAACATACAGTATCATCCCGCATCTTCTGAAGTAACTGCAGTGTTGCATACTTCTGAACATTCATGCAACCTGTGATGCCACCTTGATTGCAGTTTGAAGTATACATGTTAAGATTTGGGAGCACTAATGTGTAATTAATCAATAATGGGAGCACTAATGTCTTGGACAGGATTGTCCTTACCAGACTTTTCTGTGTCTTTCTCCTTTTGGCTTTCCGAAGCATGATTCTTAATTACAAGATCAGCATCCGGTGCATGAAAAGGATAATTAGTTCTTTAAGTTGAAGAACGGAAATTTAACACATAAAACATATACACTAGAAACACCACGCCTTATTTCAGAAAATGCAACTTCGTCTCAGCTCATATAGTCAAACTGTAATTTAGCTTATCTTTACCGGAAAGATATCTTGGGGCATATTTCTACTCTTAGAGTGCTCTGTTCTGTCCTTGTCCATTTGGACTCCTGAAAATGATATCATTATATGAGGAGAAACGAGGATCAGTAAAATCGAAGTACTATACGTTTGATAGACTTACTGGCTTGTAAGTCTACAGACCCTCCATTTGTCGACATTGTGTGTTTCACACTCATGAATTTTAAACTTTCCACATCTGGAGCAGTAAGTGAGTAAGTTTCTTTTGTAGGGCTCTCACCATCCCCATGCTCCAGGTAGGTAGGAAGTGTAGGCCCGAAGGTTTCAGATTTCCTTTTGCTGTTCATGTTGCTGTTTTTGTTGTTTTTGCTGGTGCTGCAGTTGTTGGCGCCACTATCACCAACTGCTTTTACTACCTGCTTATTTTTCTTTGGATTTGAAACATCTGTGGCCATTTTTTTATTTTTAGACTTGCTATTAGCTTCTTGTTCCTTCAAACTTTCACCTATTTCAGAATAGGATGAAGGGTTTCCATTTTGAAATAATCGTTCTTTTGGAGCACTCAATGAGGAATCCAAAGGCCATTCCCTGCAACATGTCAAGAGTAATATTTAGTCATTAATCAAAACAGTTGTAACATGATACATTGTGATATTACCACTTCCATGCGTAATTAACTGAAATAAATCTTATCTATACCTGTTCAAGACATTTAACATAATCTCCTTATATGGCAGTAAATGATAGCACTCAACAACATTTGTTGTTTCAAGACATGGATCACTTCTAAATATAGGACCACTCATCCTGTCAAAGTAAACAAAGGAGAGAGACAACAGAGAAAACATTTATAAGTTATTATCATTGAAAAGTAGCATATTAACATTAAGCAAAGCAGCTCATTTGGGAGGGACAAACAGCAAGCATTATATCATATACACATAAAACAGAGAATCTTCAAAAGGGGATCGATCTAACTATAGATACACTGTTTTTTAGGGTACCTGAAATACACAATACACAGTGGTTATTTGATAAATTGATACGTGTTTTGATTAGGGCTGCAACATTGGATGGTACAAATTAGATGGGGGCGCGGGAGCAAACCTATTGATCAGAACTTCCAAAGGCATTTCCTTAAGCTTGCTATTGACAGTTTGCTCATACTGCAGAACAAATAACATCGTAGCTGTCCTTTTTTTACTCAGTGAGTACACCCGATGTTCTTCGAGAAAACGCAAGTTTGGTTGCTTGATACCTATTGAGACAAAGTGTGTAAGACATAACTATTAAAGACATATGTATGTATGGCATACCTATTAAAGACATAAGTGCGTAAAACATACCTATTGTGACATAAGTGTGAGATAAAAGATATTTGCATAAACATAAAATTTGCACAGTCAAAATCAAGTGCATAATTCCACTTCCGACACAACTTATGTATCGAGCACACAAATAGGATAAATTTCAAAGTGAACATTGATTGCCATCAGCTCAGAATCTAAGTTACTCTATTGTGCCAGCCGCCTCCTGATCATATCAAATCACGTTCCTATAGCGAACAGCTTCTATAAAACCAAACCAAATGAGAGGAGTCAAGCCACACCAGATAGTATAACTCTGTAAAGTGACCATATTTGTGCAGCTGTGCTTGTGGGTGAACTACAATTCTACAAATTAAGGCATGGACCTGTAGCCACAAGCCCACAAGGTTGCATCTAAGTGTACATCCATGCATGCATGCAACACATTGCTAGTTCAAGAATCAAGAAAGTAACTCTTGTACAATAATAAACTGTAAAAGTGAATAGAAACGACCTGTTTTGAGCTCCACCTCTGAATATGCAATCTGCTGAAGCACGTATGGCTCAGAAGGAAGTGCTACGGATTTATTACTCGACTCCTGCACTGACACATCACTACCATCTGAGCCACCTAACGCTGTCTTGATATCTTTCTCCAAGATTGACAAGACGCCCTTGGTTGGAGATCCATGCTCGACCAAGCACGTCTTCTTTGTCCGATCGAGAAGCAGAACGGCGACCTTGGAGACGGGCCACATGGTCATCTCGGGGGAGTCCTTCGTGGCCTCGAGCGCCTCGGCAATGCCACAGGCTTCCACGACTGCCTTGTCGGTGACCGATAGCCCGCCCCCCGTGCCGTGGTCATGGACCTGTTGCAGGTACACGAGCAGAGCGTCCCCGGCAGTTAGGGAGGCGGTCATGCAGAACCGCTCGGGGTCGGCGAATGCAAGCTGTGGACACTGCTTGCGGTGGTAATAATTGTACAGGAGAACCGTCGCATGGATCTGCGCAACCACGAAAATTGCAGCTAAGCGATTAGTGCGCGTGATCAACACAAAGCGGAGCAATAAGTGTGTGATAAACACAAAGCGGAACAGCGGATCAAATGTGCAAGCCACTAATTCCGAAAGCCCCAAGCACGCGGCATTGCAAGCGACCCCAAATCCACCCAAAAAACGAATCGCACGGGCAGAAAAGGCAAGCTCCATGCTCTGTTCCCCAACCCCGCCCCTCACACAAAAACCCCACCGCAACAGTGTCGCAACCCACAAACGCCAGCAATCAAGCACAAACCACTACCAAAATCATCCTCACCTGACGCGCCACCGTCTCCTGATTCTCCGGTGCCAGGGCCACCTCCCGCTGGAGCGTGCCGCGCGGCAGCGCCGGCATCACGAGGTGCTCCACCAGCAGCTTCACCGCGTCCTCCAGCTCCACCACCTCCGCGCCGCCGCGGCCTTCTTCCTCCATCACGGAACTCGAGCCGTGTCCCTTGCGCCGCGCCTCTAGGGTTTTGTGCCGCGGGTCTGGGATGGGGGTGGCCGCCGCCGATTCCGGCGAGAGCAACTGGAATGCCAAGAAATGGAAGGAAAGGCGCGATGGCACAGATGGTGTGCCGCGGGGGTGGAAATGGAATGGAAGGGGGTGGTGGGTGGGCGGAGAGCCCGGGCCGGGGGCGAGATCCGCCATCCGATGGCGAGCCAGTGGATCGGGGCCGTCCGAGGCGGCGTCACGAGGAGCTGTCCGCGGAGAAAGGCTGGCTGGTGGCTGGCTGGCTGTGCTCGCAGCCGTTACGACTTACGAGGGTGCTGACTGGATTGGACGGCGAACAGACTCTCGACTTCTCGAGTTGTCGCCGGTCATTATTGCGTGGCCGGTCAGACGGATAGAATGGGATGCGGCGCAACGCAATGCAAAGGCCAGTTTTAGTACAGTGTTTCATCGTACAGTTAGGGCAGTTCCAACCCAATGACTAGGATGGTGTCCATAGTATTAAATGGACTGTCACCTGGGATGAAAGATGATGTGACAATTGATTAAATGAAAAAAGAGAAGGAAACCGGGTCTTGCATGAGACATGGTGTCTACACACCATCCAAGACAAGATGTGAGAGAACTAGCATTAAATTGAAAGGTGGAAGAGTGGTGTTTGCATTAGGAGTGTAATGTCTATTACTAGTTTCTGGATGATGTGGAGGCTATGGAAATCATGTCTAATATTTTGGGATGGGACTGCCCTTACCTAGACGGCCGATTTGGGGGGGATCTGGGCCTGGGAGCGGAGGCGGCGGCGGAGCAGCTCGCGGGCGGCGCGGGGCTGGAGGAGGAAGAAGTGAGGGGAGAGAGAGGGGGGGCCGCGGGCGGGCCTGTATGTTGCGCTTGTCGCGCCAGCCCGCCTGGCGCGACAAGCCTGCCGCGCCAAAGCATGTGGCGCGACAGAGCCTGTGCCAGCGTGGCAGCCCGACGCCCGCCCGGCCACGGTGGCAGGCCTGCCGCGCCACATGCTTCGGCGTGACAGAGTTGTTCTGTCGCGCCGGCGCTTGGTGCATGACCAAAAGGGTCACCGGGTGTAAATAAGGTTGCGGACGGGTTTTTTTAAAAATATCTTAAAAAATTGGTTAAAATTAAAAAAAAATCGTGATGAAACTCCTCTCACATCATATGAAACTCTCCACTCTCTCATCTGCCACATCAGCACATTAAATGCCACGAAACTTTCATGAAACCCGCACTGAGACTGGCCTAATGGCCTTTGCGCAATTTGGCGTCAAACACTTTATGAGTGATTTTTTCTTTGAGATTTTTGCAAAAAAAGAGTGTTCTCACGGCTATCTATCTATATTATAAAGATTTAATTTTTAAAAAATATTTTTTACCTAAATAATTCATACCCACACCACACAGAGAACTGACACATTAAGTTTAATGGTGAAAAAGATGTAGAAATTTTTACAAACAAGAAAAAAGCTACCGTTTTGACATTATTTTTCTCAGTATGGAATTTTTACCTACCAACCCAATAGTCTAAAATAACACTCATAAAAAAAATAGTACGTGTGAGAAGTGTGTTTGGCATTTGTTTACAGTCGTGGTGTGAGTTCGCACCCGATGATTGCTCTTGTGGCCCCAACACATGCTCGAACAAGAACAATCCCCACCGAGGCCACTCATGTTCTGCCCCCAAAGGCATTGCTGTTATGTGTTATATCTAGTTTACCGACCCTTTGTGAGTTGCGCTCTAAAAGCAACTTCAACAGATCTCTTTTTCCTTTTTTTTCTTTTTTTTGCTACAGAGGAATCCCTTTCATATTTTCAGGATATCGGGGAGAGGTGCTCCAGCATATCCCTTTTTCATTTCCATCTTACCTGGCATACGGGACCCGCTTGTCATTGGGTCAATTTATTTTTTTCACCCCCTCTCATCTGCATCCGTAGGCGCGCGCGGCACCTGTTGCGGTTGTGCCTGGCCTCGGTGCCGCAGTGCTCGGCGGCGGCCGCGCCCGAGCTCAGGCTCTGCTCAGCCAGGGCGGCCACAGTCATGCTCGCCTCCGCTTGGTCGTGGCGGCGCAACGCATCAGGAGGCCGTGCGGCGGTGCCTCGGGACGGAGTGGCAGAGGAGCTCGTACATCTAATTTAAGTGATTCTTATGGTCATGCATTCGTAAGGATGAGCTTTATCTTTTTAAAGTCATGAACATATTATTTTCTAACCGTTTGTTTTACTTTTCCTATATTAGTGTTTTTACACAATAACAGAAAAATAATATATCAAATAGTGATAAAATAGTACAAAGACTATTTTAAAAGATAAAGCTCACTTTATGAACGCGTGACCGCAAGAATCACCTAAATTAGATGTACGAGCAAAAAGTAATAATTATTTGAAGATTTAAGGGCTAAATTATAAATAAAAAAAATTAAAACCACCCACCAAAACGGCCCCGATGGTCAAATTTGAACGGTTTTGATAGTTTGATTGTCAAAGATACCCGGTTTTGGAGTTCGATGGTCAAAACCAAACTGAGGCAAGATTTGGATGGTTAAAAATGGATTTTTTTTCCTTAAAAAAAGAGTGGAATGATGAGAGACTTGCAGTAGGGACAAGAAGGCTTGAACTCATTAAGATGTAGATAATATAAAGTTTAATGGAATACTTGATCTACAACAAGAACTAGAGTTGAAACTGACGATGCAAGATGCAAAAGTGATGAATATGGATCTTATTAGTACCATGAGTGAGCAAAAATAAATATTCAAAAAGCAAGATGAGATCATTTTTATTGACATTATGATAGTGGCCTAACTAAGTTGAGATGTGGACAACTTGTATAGGGCATCATGTTTACCTTGGGTTCTCTTATTTTGTGTTATCTGTGTGAATTATGACCTATGTTTATTTCGGTTAACTATGAAATATGCATGCACAATATCAGTGGACCATCATCATTATGTGTTATGGATTATGTATTACCAATATGTGCGAGCTATCTTTATTATGTGCTGTGAATTATGTTTGAACATTATTTATAGTTCATCTTTATTTAGGAAATGCATAGTACATGATTTATAAATACATAATACATGACCAATAATTACAGGTACATGGGTAGGGAAAAAACATGTAGAGTTGAAAGATATCAGACAAAAGAATGCAACGATGAGAGACTTGCTTAGGAGATGCAAAGGCTTGTACTCATGCAATAAGTAGATAATAGAAAGCTTAAACTCAAGCAATATGGTAGAATAGAAGGCTTGATCTACAAACAAGAACCTGTGTTGAAACTTAATTAGGATACAATATGAGATAGTGATGAATATGGATCTAAATATATAAGTGAAGAATAATAAATATTCCCTCAATCGCCCAAAACAATTTATTTTAGGATTCAAATTTAATTTGTCCTAAGTGCATGCAACAATCAATTAGTGTCAAATATGACTAATAAATATAGGGGCAATCAATGTCATTTTACTTTCTTGTTATTCTGTTATAGAATTTCTAGAGTGACTTGTTTTTTAGATAGAAGGAATATTTTATAAGAATATACAAGATGAGATCATTGCTCAACGTTATGATGGTATCCTAAGTTGAGATGTGAGCATTTTGTGTAGGGCATCATATTTTGTGTTATGGATTACTCTTATGTATGAACATTATAGCTGAACCATCTTTCTTTATTATGTGTTAAGAATTATGTATGAACAATATGTGACCATTATGACATCTTTCGAGTTTGAACATGGCTCATTTAGTTATCAATGAATGATGCATGCACATGTTTAGTATACATTGCTAATTTAGTAAGGGTAGAACCAACTTATAAGTTTTTCTTCTTCAGCCATATCAATTTTGGGTCAATCATTTTACATAAAGCGAGGATAAAAGTGTAAATTTTATGCCATGTGTATGTGGGGTCGTCCCTGTTGGCGGTCGTTACAACCCAAATTCGACCACCAATACTCGGGAATAAATGAGAGACTATGCAACATTCCTTGTACTTAGGTTTTATTTCTAATAAAGTTCCACGAGTTTTGGTGAGTGACACTTGTGCAGGTACAACTACGACAAATAAGCGCTATTGGGGCCGAAAATGACCGAATCGGCCGACCGACTCCGTTCGGCCG
>OAMR01000344.1:648659-671044 GCA_900205405.1 Echinochloa crus-galli
TCAAGACCTCTCCGGATAGGAAGGAAGATCCTGGAGTGCCCATCATTCAATGCACGATCTGGAATTGTCGTATTGATGATGCGCGGTCGTTGTAGTCCATCACGTTAGTTCCGGTGCTTTAGGACCCAAGGTTCAGGGTAGTCGGCACCCCTTCTCATCCCTTTCTGCGTGTCGAGGGCCCTGTAGTCCCCAAGGAAGGCAATAGACTTATTCCAGACCTTTTAGTGCTGGCTCTATAGCCACTGTACCTCTAACCACTTGACTTTGGTAGATATAGTCCCAGGAATCCTTTATCTCTTCTCGTTGTCCTCCCAGCTATCTATCTCTTCTCTCCCTTACCTGAGTATCCCTTGAGCTGTGTGTCCGGTATATCCACTCCTATCCAATACCGTTATCCCCTGTCTTGTCTTGTCGTGTACCCTTCTCTGATAGTCTCGAATATCTGTTCACTAGTAGTCTTGCCAAAGCTTCCTTGCGGAAATATAAATTACGATACCTCGGGATACTCCCAGGTGAAGTGCTACAGCGGTGATTCTGTGCGCTTGCAGAATATTTATATATTTTACTAAGCCGTAAGGAAAACCACTGAACACTTCTTGCATCCAGTACCGGGATTCCCCAATTCTGATATTGGATCGTAAGAAGTGCCAACGGTCCCTTGGAAGGGTTGGGCATTAAGACTTTGGAGAATATGTGTTACAATTATCATTATCTAGAGAATATATACTGCAGATAATTTGTTGACGCAGATCATGTGTTATGCATGATGACACAAGTTGTCATGATTTCTCGAAGCCGGAGGGTGTCCTTATCTTAAAAACATGATGGTCTATGCAATTGATCATGGTTTTTAGATGTTTCAAAGTTGGACGGTTGTTTACTGTTATATTCAGGAGTACACTTGGCTCCATTTACTTCACTTTAGTTACATGTTAGATTTGAATATTCTGTACGGGAGGTTAGATCTGCAGGATCATACTCGAGTATATCTTTGCTTTGTCTTTGTGTTTGTTTTCTACAACGCTTGCTTTCCTGTGGTTGTCACAGGCATAACTAAAAGGGAAAAGTCTACTTCATCCCCCAACATTTGATGGGTGGAACACATCACCCAAACCTATGAAAATGGAAATTTTATTCCCTGAACTTTCTAAAACCGGACAAATCCCCCCCACCCCCCAAAGCAGATTTGAAAAATCATAATAAATCTCAAAAAAATCGTAAAATAGAAAATTAAATTGTGTTGGACTTCAAATTAGTAGTTCTATGTAGTGAACATATAATACGGAATGTTTTAGTACATTTTTTTCTGTAACTTTAGATCTATACTTTTCTTCATAGCTGTAAAAAAATTACTAAAGCATACCATATTATATGTTTACTGCGTAGATCTACTCATTTGGAGTCCAACACAATTTGATTTTCTATTTTATGATTTTTCTGTGATTTATTATGTTTTTTCAAAAATGCTTCAGGGGTGATTTGTCCGGTTTTAGGAAGTTCAGGGGGTAAAAAAATCCATTTTTGTAGGTTGGGGGTGATGTGTTCCATCCATCATAAGTTAGGGGGTATAGTAGACTTTTTCCTAACTAAAACACCGATCTTCCATTTGTACTGGAGTACAGAGCTTGAGAGGTTGGAATTTGTGATCCCCTGGTGTTGTTCGGCCTACGATATTTGATCCTCCCCAATTCTAATGCCCATAACTATATGTCCAACTTGTCCTCTTCCAGCCAAATCATCTCTCCATCAGAGTCTCGGACGATGAAACCCCAACGAATACTTACTCGCTTATTTGGCTGCTTCTCTCCTTTTCTCCATGGCGAACACATTGTGAATTTCGGCCACGTACATATTAATTCAATGAGATAGCTAGAGCAGCCGGACCTGTTTGATATGCTTTCATTTGAAGAGATGGTCGTCGAGTTATTCAACATCGAGGCTCTCTCTAATGTTCAGCTGAATCAGAAATATGACAATTCTTTCTTCACAACTTGAGACTCAGGAGTCTGGACAATGGCAGGTTGACAACCACAGCCCACGGCTTAAAAACCAAAGGACCTTTACTGGCACTGATGACTAACATGCTACCGTGGCCGGGCCAAGATAACAGGTGAAACCAGCATCGTCCAGCGCAAAAACATAGCTTCAGTACCACAGCTACATGACTGCAGACTGAACCGCGCCTGCTAGTTGTATGCAATCGCCATCTACCAACCAGAACGAAGTTAAGTTTACAAACATTTTTTTCGTTTACTTAATGCTTTGCAGCTAGTAGAGAAATTTAAAACAAACACAGTAACGAACACCAGAAACCAGAAACCTCTGCAGGTTACGACAGCAAAACAACAAACAAGAAGATGCTTTTTCATGGATGTTTTAGGTCTGAGCTGCGATGGCTATTCTTTCCAGCCACCTTCTTGCTTCCTTACTTCAAAGACGGAACCAGGTAATGCTGCATCATTAGGGTGTGCTGTGAAGACCCGCTGCTCTTCTAGTTTTCCTTTGCCTTCTGCTGAAGCTGGTACAGCATGTTGGAAGCTGCAGAGTCCCGCGCCTCATGAGGGGTGATCTTCCTATCACCATCAACATTCAAATTGAAATCTGGGCCCGTAAGGGAGACGCTGGCCTGGTACATATCTGTAAAGATAGGAGTACAAACTGTAAAAGATGCTCAAACAACACATAGGAACTAATAGCTATGGCAAATATTGCTCCAACTGGAGCAGAACGAAGTTCCGGTAATTGTTACCAGTGAGAACTCAATTAATTCAGATAATAATTCGGATGTCTAGGCTCTAAGACCATGCATATACTATGGTATATGAAGACAACTTAGGTAAAAGCACTGATAGAATCATCAAAGAGTGACTCCAAACTAAAGGTAACAAACATAATTAATCTGGGTTTGTGCATGATAATTGGGAGCAGTGTATGTGTGTCAGCTTCATTGCAACAAGAGCAGACTCCACAAGAGTAAATCTGAGTGCGTTATATTTTGATGCCTATATGGTCAAAGGAGTTCATACTAAGCCATGGAGGAACTTGAAAAGACAGAGGTTATCATCCACGTACCACCTGTAACTGAAGGAAGTACTAGGTATCTTGGAAGAATCCAGTTGCTCTCACGGCATATGTCATCCAGTTCCTGCAAGGCCTTCTGTCAGATAGAGAATTCGACAGGTGGTCATAGCCTAATTTACTCCATGAGATGATGTTTCTTGCCTGGCACTTGTTGCGTAGAAGGATGGCCTCTTTCAGTTTCTTCCTCTTTATGTTCATGGTTTGGCATCCTTTTCTAGTGCAGGTTGGATCGGCAACTTCCATCATGTTCCAGCTATCCTCATACTTCTTAAGGATTGACATCACTTTAGGTGTCATATCCCCATCTGCACATGGTTTGAAAATGGTAAGTACTGGGTCTGATAGAATTCGAAGCTAAAAAGATTGAAGCTAATAAGCAATAATCACACCGCCAAGGAGCTCATGGTGTAGTGGCAAAGGCCACTAGCTAGAAGGCTCCCACCCAGGGTTCAAATCTTGGGTGAGGCACATTAAACTTCAGGGGTCTCCCTTGGGGTGTTTTCTTTCAAAAAAGCAATAATCACACCCAAGGAAAAGTCATTGATAGATATAGGTTAAATAGTAGGGTATTGACGCATTCATTTGCCGCAGCATTGTATGGACGGGATGGTGATGTCCAGCTCCATCCATGGGGACTAAGGCCCACATAGACAGGTTAATTCGGATTTTTGTTTTTAGATAACGAGGCAGGTTTGAAATGCCACCAAGTTGCCTGACCAGGTTCCTAAAAGTATAGAGGACGGTATTTTAGTTGCCTTCTGGAAAGACAAGTTTTATGTCACAAGAGGTTTTACATTGTTACTCTCCATTTTAGCTACATTTAATTGTGAAAAGGTAGAATACCTGTCAAGATTGTTTGAATTTCCATCTCTAACTGAGCACCTTGATCTCCAAGCATGCGATGCTGATGGAACTGAAACATAAATAGATCAACATAAATGCACATCAGGTTTATCGAGGAAAAGAAGAGTTATAATCCACAAGCACCATTGTAACATTTTAAAAGAAATATAATATGTAACATACAATGTCACCCCGCATCTTCTGAAGTAACTGCAGTGTCGCATACTTCTGAACATTCATGTTACCTATGATGCCACCTTGATTGCAGTTTGAAGTATACAGATTAAGATTTGGGCACACCAATATGGAAGTAATCAATAATAGGAAAAACGACTTTTTATCTTGGATCGGATTGTCCTTACCAGACTTTTCTGTGTCTTTCTCCTTTTGGGTTTCCAAAGCATGATTCTTAATTACGGGATCAACATCGGCTGCCTGCAAAGAATAGTTAGTTCTTTAAGTTGAACAGCAGTAAATGTATATCACATAACACACATATATTTAAATTATTTAACTAGAAACATCGTGTATTATTTCAGAATGCAACTTTGTCTCAAGCTCATATACTCAAACTGTAATTTAGCTTATATTTACCAGAAAGATATCTTGGGGCATATCTCTACTCTTAGAGTGCTTCTCTGCTGTGTCGTCCTTGTCCATTTGGACTCCTGAAATTGAGTGTTTTTATGTTTAGACGACGTCACGACGATGAGAAACAATGGTGGATCAGTAAATTAGTGTACCATAAGATGGATAGACTTACTGGCTTGTAAGGCTGCAGACCCTCCATTTGTCGAATTTGTGGGTTTTGCACTCACGGATTTTGAACTTTCCACGTCTAGAGCAGCAAGTGAGTCAGTTTCTTTTGTGGGGCTCTCTCCATTCCCATGCTCCAGGTAGGTAGGAAGTGTAGCCCTGAAGGTTTCGAATTTCCTTTTGCTATTCGAGTTGCTGTTTTTTTGGTTTTTACTGAAGCTGCCATTGTTGGTGCCACCTTCACCAACTTCCTTTACTACCTGTTTATTTTTCTTTGGAGCAGAAACACTGGTGGCTACCTTTTGAATTTTAGACTTGCTATTAGCTTTGAATTCCTTCAAACTGTCATCTATTTCAGAGTGGGATGAAGGGTTTGCATTTAGAAATAATCGTTCTTTTGGAGCACATAGTGAAGAATCCAAAGGCAATTCCCTGCAACATGTCAAGAGTAATTTTTAGTCATTTACACAAAAACATTTGTAACATGACACATTGTGATATTACCACTTTCATGCACAATTAACTGAAATAGATCTTATGTATACCTGTTCAGGATGTTTAGCATAACCTCCTTGTATGGCAATAAATGATAGCACTCAACAACATATGTTGTTTCTATACATGGATCACTTCTAAATATAGGACCACTCATCCTGTCAAAGGAAAGAAGGGACGGGAAAACAAAGTTATTTTTATTGAAAAATAGCAGATTAACATTAAGTAAAGGAGGCCATTTGATGTATTATCTAATAAAAATGTTAGTGACTAAAAGATCAGCACTTATGGTGGGCATTGATCTAACTCATAACATGGAATGCAGAAGACACTGCCCATAGCAGTGATTTGGTAAATTAACTTGTGTCAATGTGAGATGTACAAATTAGACATGCATTAGTTGTTTGATAAATCAATTCGTGTTTTCATTAGGGCTGCAATGTTGGATGGTACAATTAGACAGGGGTGGGGTGGGGGAGCAAACCTGTCAATCAGAAGTTCCAAAGGCATTTCCTTAAGATTGTTGTTGATAGTTTTCTCATACTGTAGGACGAACAACATCGTAGCGGTCCTTTTTTCACTCAGTGAATATACCCGATGTTCTTCGAGAAAACGCAAGTTTGGGCGCTTAATACCTGTTGAGAACAGTGTGTAAGATAAAACTATTTAAAACACAAATAATGTGCAAAGCATACATATTAAAGACATTACTGTGTAAGAAATACCTATTAAATACATAAGTGTGTGAGATAATAGGTAGGTGAATAAACATAAAATTTGCATAGTCCATAAAATCAAGAACATAATTCCATTTCCAACACAACTTGTGCATCGAGCACACAAATAGGAACAATTTCGAAAGGAAGATTGATTGCCATCAGCTCAGAATTTAAGTAACTCCACTATGTCAGCCAAAGCATGATAATATTAAATCACATTCCAGTAGAAAAATAGCTTCTATGCAACCAAACCAAATGAGAGGAGCCAAGCCAAAGAAGCTAGTATACCTATGCAAAGTGACAATATTTGTGCATATGTGCTGGTTGGTGGAATACAATTCTACAATCTAAGGCATGGACCGGTAACCACAATGTTGCATATATTTTTCTAGGAGAAAATAACAAACTAAGGGTGCATGCATGCAACACACATTGTAAGTTCAAGAAACTAAGAAAGTAACTGTTGTATAATAAACAGTAAAAGCAAATAGTAACTACCTGTTTTGAGCTCCACCTCTGAATATGCAATTTGCTGAAGCGTGTATGGTTCAGAAGCAAGTGCCATGGATTTATTACTTGCCTCCTTCGCTGACAGATCATTGCCATGTGTCCCACCTAATGCCGTCTTGATATCCTTTTCCAAGATCGACAAGACGCCCTTGGTTTGAGATCCATGCTCGACCAAGCACTTCTTCTTTGCCTGATCAAGAAGAAGAACTGCGACCTTGGAGATGGGCCATGTGGTCATCTCGGGGGAGTCCTTCGTGGCGTCAAGCGCCTCGGCAATGTCGCAGGCATCAACAACAGCTTTCTCGGTGACCGAGAGCTCACCTCCCACACCGTGGCTGTGGACCTGTCGCAGGTACACGAGCAGAGCCCCATCCCTGGTGGTGAGGGAAGCGGTCATGCAGAACCGCTTGGGGTCGGCGAATTCAAGTTGTGGGAACTGCTTCCGGTGGTAATAGTTGTACAATAGAACCGTCGCATGCATCTGCACAACCGCAAGAATACCACAGGTAAGTTGCAACTAAGTGATTGCAAAAAGAAAGTGTATAATTACGTATGTGATCAACACAAAGCAGAACAGGATATCAGCACTAGAAGCCGCGAATTCCGAATGCCCCTAACACGCAGCACCCAACGTGACCTAGATCCACCCCGAAACGAATTGCACATAGAAGTTGTGAGCCTCATGGCTGTGTAGTTGGGTAAGTCGAAGCTAAGAGATTGGAAAAAAAGATGTTATCAACAACAAAGCGGAACAGTGGATCATAATAATGTAAATAGAAACATGATGGAAACAAATACTATCCATGATCATGACTCACAACCCATACATTTATATACGCCACACCACTTACTGGTAAGCATCCTATATAAGCTGGGCATGTACAACACATTTCTTTTTTGGAACCAGAAAGGCCTATGCAACACATACAACCAGCCTATGCATATAATAAATTGAGGATATCAAGATTGTCCAGTGCACACTATCGCAACAAGTTATATGTGGTCCTCCGCTCAAACAAGCGGTATCATGAATCACTGCAGCCAGACGCACGCACAAACGAAAATGCTCAAACAACACTACGCAGCCAGAGCAATACAATCAGCAAGCTAGGTGTGTGGCCTCTTGCGCTGGAGTTAGGGAGGGATGGGGGACTACTCGACTAGAGCTACTTACTGGACCTATCCCGTCCGAGTATGGGTTTAACCCGGGCAAAAAAGAACCTGCCAATAAGGGTAGGATACATCTTTTTTTTTCCATTTCCGGTCACTAGTTTTGATTATGGGCCACCTCACCCAAGAAACCTGATTCAACCCGCCCGGAAAAAGTCCGATGCAATCAATATGTCAGATCTACTTAGAAATTTTTAATATCAAAATGTTAGTGCCACAAAACAATCATCTATTTTCTAAAGATCCCGTTGTGTAGTAACCACAGTGAGTAGTCAACATCAACCGCAACCTCCAACAACCACGACACACGGCTGGCCAACAAGAAAACAAGGAAACAAATGCTACCAGAGGCGACGACGACGCCTCCAAAAGGCCACGACATTGTGGCCTGTGAATACATAGTGCCAAAAGTCAAATATTCTAATAGTGGCCTTCGCATATATTATTTATGGCTACAAATGGCTTGCCCGAGATCGAAAACCTTGCACTAAGCAATACCCACAAACCGTTCCCGCATTGCCTCATAGGGCGACGGGAGGGGCTTCCCAGCCCGCACCCCGAGAACCTCCGACCTAGCGCCCATCTCCGTCCGCTGCCGCCGACCAGTGCCGCGGTGGCGGCCTGCGGCCGGGCCAAAGTCGGCTTTGCTCGCAGCTCCACTCAAGTATCCTTCTTCTGTCGCATATCCTCTTCCTCCCTTCTATTTTGCTGCAGCTCAGATCTGTGCATGGGATCCATAATCTTAGCCAAAGTTCAAGTCCTTGAGACATAGATCGAGCTTGGCGGCGGCGGTTCCCGGGCCCTGAGCGCCGGTAGCCCCCGGATCTGCCTCATCGATGGTGGGGACTTCCCGTGTTTGTGTTGTGGCCGGGCAGGGCCTAGGCGGGCCGGCCGCACCGGCAAGCCGCATGCCTACAACGGTGGGAGCTACTTGTTGGTGGTTGTTCCTTGCGGAATCGATGCGAGGGCTGTCCTAGCAGCTTGTGGGGACGGGGAGCCTTCTGGCGAAAGCCATGTCTGGTCTTGCGGGTCGACGGCAGCGACTCCTTTTGGCGCCGCTTACCTTCTTGGAGGCATCGTCATGCTCCTCTCCCCCTCGCCACCTTGGGCAACCTCTTGGTGAAAACCCTGCTCTGGTTTTGCCGGACAGATAACGGGGCGGCATCGCCGATGTCGCAACCCTACCTGTAGGCGTCTGTCTTTGAAGGTTTCTGCGGATGGTGGAGCCTGTGAGCTTCGCGCTGTCCTCTTTCTCCTCGTTCTTCATAGGTGAGCCCGACACTCAGTGGCGAATCTAGGAATGGAAGGCAGGGGGGTCTCCTTCCTCTTCTTCCTCCTCTAGCCCCTCCTTCCCTCTTCTTCCTTTTCAAAATTCTAGGAGGGGCTTGGGGGGGCTCTCATGGCGTCCGCGGTGGTAGGAGGGGCTCCAGCCCCTCCCGACCCACCGCTGGATCCGCCACTGCCGACACTAGTTGTTGGTTGTTCCCGTGGTTCGGCAAGTGTACACTTTCAGCATCTCTGCTTCGTCGACGCTCTCCTTGTTGATGGTGCCATTAAATCAAATGCCGGGTGGTGTTTCTATTGTTACTGTCATTCTCCTTTCAAGGCTTCCTCCCCTTGGCTGGCGTTGGATAGTGGTACATGGAGCCCGGACGCGCTGTCCGATGTTACTATCAATTTTAAGGAAGGTCGTCGTGTCCGGTGAGCTTTGGCTCGCGCATCTTTCACCACTTTTAGTCCCCATTCCGCTGAGTGGTCCCTCAGCTGGAGGGCGGCGGTGGAGCGGCGTAGCAACGAGGGGTGGTGTGAGATGCAATGGCTATGGTGTCATCGGCAAGTACGCTGCTCGGTGGAGATGTTTGCTGGGCAATCGACGACTGTTTATCAACTATACTAGTATCATGGCTTATCTTTAAATTCTCTGTGAGCTGTATCACGGTGTGTTTCTCCTCTCACCTCTGGCTTTGCATCTCTAGGGCTAAGCCCTGATGTATTGGCGCATGTCGCCTTCCATTCCCAGCGAAATAAGTGGAAAACTATTCAGGCGGGGACTCTCATTCCCCGGGGACTTCTAAAAGAAAAAAAAACTTGCGCTAAACCTCACTGCAACAGTACCGAGCATCACAAACATATATATAGATATAGATACGTCAACATTCAAGCAGCACAAACAGTAACAAGTTCTCATCACCTGACGCGCCACCGTCTCCTGTTTTGCCGGCGCCAGGGCTTCCTCCCGCTGGAGCGTGCCGCACGGCAGCGCTGGCGTCACGAGGTGATCCACCAGCACCTTCACCGCGGCCTCCAGCTCCACCGCCTCCACGCTGCCGTGGCCGTCTTCCTCCATCACGGAACCCGAGCGGCGTCGTCCCATGCCGCCGCCTCTAGTCCGCTAGGGTTTGTTCGGCGCGCTGGTTTGGGCTTTGCTCGGAATTGAAGGGTGTGGCGGCGGCCGCCGTTCAGAGTTCAGACGAGAGAACAAACTAGTTGGCTTATGCGAGGAAACAGAAGGGCCAGGCCGGCGAGAGTGCACAGGTGCCGGGGGGTGGAAATGGAATTATAGAAGAGGGTTGGTGGGCGGAGAGCCTGGGCGCGGCCGTGATTCTCCGTCCGATTTGGTCACGAGGGCCCAGTGAATCGATGAGGAACTTCGTACGAGGCAGCGTCACCGGCAGGATCTGTCCGCGGGGAAATCTGGCTAGCTGGCTGCCTGGCTGGCTGGTTTTGTCGAGCGCTTGCATCAGTTATTCAGTTACGAGCCGAGTTGTGAGGGTGCTGGATGGGAGTATGCCCAATTTTATCTGAGTTGTCGTTGCTAGTTATTGTATGCACTGTCAGCAATTTGGCGTCAGACGTTCTGTTTCTTCTTTTGCGGTATGATATATAATAGCGATACGTCTGTTTTAAATAGTGGTAATATAAGTGTACAAGGAATCAGATCACAAGTTATTAGCACTCAAAAGCGTGATTGCCTACGTGATTTGTTTTGAAATATTTAACTATTTGTTATATAGTCACCCTCTTTCAATATCATGTCTAAATAAAAGATTTGCCACCTATCTATTCACAAATCAACACATACCAAATTTGTCGATATGGTGAGGCAGCTGGCTCAGCCATGTGGATCAGGACGCGAAAAATCGACCAAGCTACCCCCATCTTATCCCTTTATTAGTTTCCTAGCCGGCTTGAACCTAGCTAGCCACAAGCCTACATGACATCTTCGCTGTGTTTAGTTAGAAAAAGAAGAAGAGAAAGTTTGGTGAAAATGTCACATCGGACACTGTAGCGCACCGTAGCACTTTTCGTTTGTTTGTGGTAAACATTGTCCTACCATGATCTAACTGGCTCAAAAGATTCGTCTCGCCGTGTACATCAAAACTATGTACTTAGTTTTTTTATTTACCCACGTTTAGTGTTCCATGCATGAAGAGAGAGATTTGATGTGATAGATGGATAGTGAAGTTGGAGAGAGAATTTTTGGGAAAGTTTGGAGAGAGAATTTTTGGGAATGTTGGGAAAGTCTTATCTGGTAGTTGGAGGACTTGGGCCGTGTTTAGATGTTGGTTTTGGGTGAGTGAATTTGGGAGTATGATGTCACGTCGTAATCATTACGCCACTGTAACATTTCGTTTGTATGTGCGAAAAATTGTCCAAAAATTTATTAATTAGGCTCAAAATGTTTGTCTCGCAGAGTACAACAAAACTGTGTAATTAGTTTTGATTTTATCTACATTTAGTACTCTATGCATGTTATGACATTTTGATGTGATGAGAATCTTCTTTTTATATAGTAAATTTAGAAGTTGCTTTTTTTGGAACTTTTAGGAACTAAACAAGGCCTAATTTGATAGTTGGAGAACTTCGAACGGCCAAGGCCGCATATGCGGAGTTAGCAACCGACATGGCCTACACCACTGTCCCGAACACGTTGCAGGCTTGCAGCTCTGCTGCCGGTCGGCAAAAGCCCAGCACTCAGACCCGTGGTTCCCTAAGGCCCCGACATCAGATCTCAACATGTACTCCGTCCTGTGAAAAATGCAATCCTTACTTTTCGAGAAGTCAAATCATTTCAACTTTGACCAAGTTTATACAAAATAGTACTAATATTTATGTTTTCAAATCGATTTAATATAAAAATATAATCTGTGATTAATCTAATGATACTTATTTTGCATCATAAATGTTAGTAACTTTTTGTATAAATTCAGTCAAACTTGAAATGTTTTTTGAGAATCGCATTTTTTACGGGACGGAGGGAGTATGCCTTACACAGTCACCGACGGCCGCCTCCACTAGATTGATTGTTGCCAGCATATCCGTCAACCCGGGAGCTCATTTTATGGTTTTTCTCTTATTTTTTGTTTTCTCTCCTTCCTTTTTTCATTTCTAATCCTCATTTATATATTATTTCTTTAGGATTTCTATTTTTCAATTTTATTTTTTGATTATTTATCTTTCTTTTTCCTATGTTTTATTACTGTTTTAATAATTTTTATATTGTTTTAACTTTTTAAGATGTTCGATGAGCTTCATCCGCTCCTATTGTATAGTATTTTATTCGTTTTCTAGAATATTTGTTTACGTGTGTACTATTTTGTTCACTTTGAAGACTAATTTGTCCATAATGCTAAATTAGTTATTCACTTTGTAGACTGAATTGTCTAACCATACGGACTCATTTGTTCATGATTTTAAGTGTTTATTTTTTGAGATACAAATAAAATCAGGGACGAAGCCAGAAAAAATTTTAGAGGAGGCTGAACTATAAAGCTATATCGACGTAACACCGTTATAACCTCTTAAAATAGATAAATATAATAGTTGAGCCCCCTCATATCATACATATTTGAGTATAAATTTTAAGGGAAGTTACTATGCGGCTCTACATATCTGGAAGCAGTAGGGGGGCTGTCTCTTATACACACTAAAAGGGAAAAGTCTACTTCATCCCCCAACATTTGATGGGTGGAACACATCACCCAAACCTATGAAAATGGAAATTTTATTATCACCACTTGTGCGTCATGTTTGATTCTTTTGTGTTAGCACATACATACTTTTTTTTTAAGAAAATCTTGTGACAAATAACACAATCACTTTTCTATCAGATAGCTATTCAATTCCTTTATCAGCTAGTGCCATATCCCATAATTTAATATTAACCGGATGTTACTTAAATACTGATGGGCCTATTGGGGGCCTTTTGTCACTAAGACCGACTGTTAGGATCAAAATCTAAATAGGATCCGACTGTTAGGATCAAATCAGTGGAAAATTAGCTTTTAACATATCATATTACCAGAGCAATTTCCTTTTCTAGCCAAACAAAAGCGAAGCCAAAGACGTAAATCTACTAAAAAAACGCTCTCATGTAAGCTTGCATGGTAATTGTAATGCATTCAAGCTGAAATATATGAAACGACGTTTGTTGCAGAAAGTGTTATTTGGAACAATAGCGTTTACAAATTCTGCAAGCAAAATCCAGTACAAATGTTTGCTGTCAGATCAGTATCCGGTTTGGTTGGCATTACAGATCAGTATCAGTATCACGCAGATCCAATGAAACCATCTTTTAACACAAGGCACCTAAATCATGCCTACCTCACAGAGTACGGTCCAACGAAGAAAGGGTGGTCTTGTACCAAGACCAATAATTTACCCGGAGGGGATCACATCTCTGCAGGATACAGCAAACAGCTGTCGCAAGATCAGCATCTGCCATTTCAGGATCTGAGTTCCTTATTGGTTCAAGAGTGGCTTTAAGCTCATCGGAAGGCTGCAAACCCAAGCGAAGAAGATCAAGCAACAAGCTCAAAGCAAATACACAACTCCAATCATTCTTCAACACCTTGAGACAAACATCAGAGATGCGCTCATCGGCTACTAGCAAGTTACTCTCGCCCTCGTATAGACCCTTGAGGTATCTCCAAGGGCTTTCATTCTGAGGGTTTGCTAGGATAGCTTCAATTGTGTAATCTACCTCTGAATCACGCATCGCTGTAAGGCCACCAAGAAGCGGTGATCTTGTTATTACAAGATACCTCTGTTGCAAAACAAATTCAACATACTTCAGTGCAAGCTAAATAAATTAATCAGCAGAAAAAAAGTCATCAGAGAGGCAGGACAATCGGACATGACAGAATGTAATAGGCCATGGAAAGTCAAGAATAATCACATGATCAATTTGTATGCCATGGCAGTATGCTGTTGTCCACTTTGTCCAGTTTTGACCACTAACTAAATGAAGCTACCTCTGCTGGCCATATGAACATGGTACCCATTATTATGAAAATACTCCCAACACCGCAGTTTTATAATATTTTTATATACAATTAGTAAAAATAACAATGAAAAGGTTTACATATGCAATCACAAAAAATTTTATAATGTCATACATTTATAAACAGAGTAAGCAAATCAGCAAAAGCATACAGTTCTCGGGACTCATAGGATGAAATCAACATGAAATTATCTATGAAGCTCAAATGATGAAGATAACCTGGGGGTGAAATTGCATACAAAACTAAAAAGGTTTTCAGAGGCAAAGAAGCACAGAGCAGGACCTGATTCCAAGCTGAATTATTGAAGACATCTTCCTCAAGTAGCTGGTTGCAGTACTGCAGTTCACTCTCCCATCCACCCAACGCTTGAAGAACCCACTGCAACAGTTGATATAAAGCAAAACTGTTTGTAGAACAAAGCTTTTATTGATGCGCATAGCTTAGCTTATTACAGTACCAAAATGTGGAACACTTATCATACTGTAATAAAATAGGATGCGCATACCTGTCTATGAGACCACGCATGGTAATTTTTGGCATCCATAGAAAGTATCTTCATTGTGAATTCATGCTCTTTATTGGCAACATCAGGCCCTAATTTCTCAGCAAGCCATCTCTTATGATGCCTGAAAATTATAACGAGACAGCAATGAAAGATGGATAAAGTTAAAATTATGAAAGTCGAGAAATTGACAACTGTTTACACAGCCACCAAATAGGAGATTAGTTTTTGACTTTTGTGCTATAAGATTTTTATAATGGAACTCACCAGATTTGGTAATTTTTTGAATTACATTCAGCAATCTTTTCAACAAAATTCTTCTCTTCCAGTAAATCAGAACCCAGTGCCTCTAGTATGAGGCGCCTGAAATGCCAGACCTATCAAGTAAACAATTAATTCTGTAAATTCGAAAAGGTATCTACCAAAAAGATTGATTGGTATCCAAATGAAATACATGACAAAAACTTAAAAAACATGGTAGCCATAGTAATAGCACAAACAGCAATTCGCTGATAGTACACAACAACATTGCTGTTCAAGAATAACATGGCATACAGCATTCAGAAACATAGCACAGGGAGAAAATTATGGCCAGGCAGTATGCTGTGGCCTTCTACAGACATCATGGACAATGAAAAAGCATGATGTATTAATGATAGTCAGTGTCAATATCAGAGTGCAAACTATCTAAAGCTGCAAACCAGTATCTGTTTGGCCAGTTTAAGTGGAAAATTCCAGCTTACTAAGTTCGCTCCACCTCATTGCTTGTGCATTGTTGCATACTCATAACTCGACCACAATACAATAGTAATGGTTCAGAAATAGTATACTTTGTAACCAGTAAAGCTCATGGCCACAGTGCTTCGTTCAGCCTCTAAATTTCCAATACGAGGAGAGTGAAGTTCTCACGGTATAGTTGCCAGGGTTGAGCTCGATGGCCTCGGCGGTGAGGCGGAGGGCGCGGGGGCTGCGCTCGCCAGCGAAGTAGAGGGCGCGGAAGTAGTCCATGACCTCGCGGAAGTCGTCGCGGTAGGCGATGGGGACCACGGGGCTGGCCCCATCGTCCTGCGGCACTGGCACCACGTCGGCCAGCTCCGGCCAACTGCCAGGGCCGGACTTAGCGTCCGCCATCGAAGTCGCGCGCTGGAGAAGAGGATGAACCTGCTCGAGCAACGGAGGATGGATTAGAAACAACGCCACCACGAACCACGCGGAGCAATCCGTCAATCCGAACAGGTTAGGGTTCCCTACCCACAGAGGAGATCGATCCCAATTCGGCAATTTCCCGGGTAGATCTCAATCAACTCCACGCCAATCCGATACCGGCCGGTAGCGGGGTAAGGGAGGACACCGCCGCCGTTGGCCGCTGATGAGCCCACTAAAACGGCTCGCCACCAGCCTCTAGTCTAGGCTAGGACCCGATGCGTGGGAAGGCGAGCACCGGAGCTTCGGTTCAGAGCAGAGCGCGGCGGCCGGGTGAAGACGGGAACAGACAGACGCCCGCTGTGCTCTGCTCCGGGAAGAGTTGGGATCAGTGGGCCCCCCATGTCAGCGAACAGAACCTATGTCCTGCTCAAAGCTTTCTAGATTTCGATCAAAGTGTGGCCTTTAAAATATTTTTGTTTGCAAACATATAAATCATGTCCAGATTTTTCTTCAAAACTTTGGTAATATCAAAGTTTATTGAATTCTATAAATAAATCTAAATTATTCTGAAGAATTATAGTTTATTTCAAAAATGTTCAGTGAGGACAGTTAAGAAAAAACATTTTTTTTGTTGTTACTCCATATCCTTCGGAGACTCATCAAATCTGAGTGCAAATGTGCAATCAACACTCAACAAGATGCATGCGACAGTAAATCGCAATGGAATTATCAACACTATTTGAGTCAGCTATCACGCGTGTATTTGACGGATTCAAGCGCCGTACACTCAACACAATTAACAGCAAACTCCAGAAAAGAAAATGAAAGAGAAGGTGGAAAGAAATACAGAAAATCGTCAGAAACTGATCTGGAACTGTTAATATTTACAAAACTGGAGTTCCATGCAGCTTCTGCGATTTGAGCAGCAGCATTTAACTTTTCTCTCTTCTCCGCGACAAGCCATGTTGAGCACTTAGAGCTATTTGAAGAAGAATTTCCAGATCTCTCTCTCCGGGGGCTCAGAGACAAGGTGCACGCCAAATGTGCCTTCTTCGTCAACCAATGCTCGCAGCTGCCGCACAGCGCTGCTTGAACCAATGTAGTTCTTCCTGGCAGCAAGATAAAGCACTCCATATGGTGGCCGAAGGCACTGTGAGAACAAGAAAAGTGGGATGCATGGTGAGGCTAAGCAAAAACAGTGATTTCAGGATAATGCATTCGGTGCTCAGATATATGAAAAAGTGCAAGATCTTAGGGACAAAAAACTGCAGTACAACTAGATCAGTTCTCATTTCTCAAGTCTACTATCAGCATAATAGCAAGATTGTCTACCAATGCCCGATGTTTTAATGCAGAGCAACCTCAGGAGGAGGAATACCACATTTACTAACTGATAATTCTTTTTATGCATTTCCATTCGAGAAATTCATATAGCTTTTCTGGATAAAAGTGCTTATTGCTGCTATAATCTGTCATTAAAAATAAAGTCAAGCAAAAGCATGACACAGCTTTCAGGCAATATGATGTATAATTTTCTGGCTGGCTGTCTACGGTTTTCGTTTTTGTGCCTGGGTTTGATGTCCCATGGCAAGAATTTTCTTAATACAGACAACATATAGAATTTTATGAGCTAACCTTTTTTATGAGCGCATAGAGGTTTTGCAGAGAGCTTGCAGAATAAGGGATCTCATTGACTAACACTATGTCATATCCACCATCTCCAGTGCTAGTCTCATTTCCCCTCTCCCATGCACGACTGCTTGATAGTTTTCTGGATCGCCTTGACGAAGTTTCATGGCAAATGTTATTCCCATCCTGGATGTTGTAGCCATCCAAAAGCTCATCTTCACAGAACCCTAGTCCTACACCTGGCGACGCATCCACCTCATCCTCCTGAATTGTTGATAGAACTGTGTGAAGCTCATCCCACTCCCCGGCATAGAAATGGATATCTTGAGGTAGTTGTTGCCGGGACGGAGTAAGGGGGTTTCCTTAATGGTGATTCTGCTTGTCTTGAGCCTGTTCAAGGTTAGCAAGTACATTTGGTATTGTTTTGCACCTTACTGTCTCAGCACTAGGATCCTGAAAATGCACTGTTGAAGCTCCCTAAGATGTTCAAAAGGAAGATGTTGGTTAGTATACCATGATTGGTAATTAAGTACTCTGGAAATTTGTTGATAGAACGAAGAATATCATATTATTAAAGTAAAAAATAGAACTATCGACAAATGTGTACCTTCAGGCATGCAAAAATACCAGGAAGCCCATATCCACAGCCAAGCTGCAACAGGAAAAGAACTCTCTCATTTTTCTGAAGAACTAAAGCTCAATAAAGTACTGCCAAGCTATGCGCATTTGCATCCAGGAATCTAAAGAAATAAGTTCAAGCCAACAACAGATCCTTGGAAGAAACACGTGTGCATTGTTGCAGCACAGCTCATTTAAGATTTCGTAGCATGTGAGTGGAAAGCTTGTTTTACATGTATAACCATAGTCCTATCCTATGCCCAAGGGACTAAATGTAGCAAGGATGGTGGTTACCGAAGATAAATAAGGGGAAAACATTGTACAAATGGATTCGAAAAAATGCCTATGGCACCATGTTCTTTATTGGACAAATTCACATCCATTTCATTTGTATTTTACTTACTTTTTATGGATCAAAAAATTTTCATTGCTGCATAACTAAACCAAATTTAGCTAGAAGTACATTATTTAACAAATGCGTGATTTTTTTTTGTATAGGTAACTTCACGAAATATGAACTGTGTACATTGATGTGTATAAACATCAACTTAAGGAAGGAAAATTTAACAAATATTTTTTTCTTGAACCATCAGGAGAGCTGCCTATCATCGTTATATAAAGAGGAAATATAGGATCCAGTCACATTCAAGAAAAACAAAACAAGGACCTCATGGTCCCTGGCCAAAAGAACTACCGCACCACGGATTAAATGGATAACCACAACCAGACATTTTTAACAAATAATATAACACCAGATGCGAAGAAATGAATAGATCTGATGTAAAACGAATACATAAAGCAGCAATGGAGTTGTACCTCTAAAACCCGTTTGCTTCTGAATGTCAATAGACCATCACGGATCTCATCTTTAAGCACATTTACTAGATCAATTGAACTCTCCCAACATTTCACAGGCCCTAGGGTAGATAATAATTACTTGCAGATCTTAGCTGTATCATGCATTAAAATGATAGAAGTAGTGAGGGTACTACATTACCTTCACCTTTTGATGTTACAATATCTGATTTCGAGAGTCCAACAATATCAACAACACTGATCTTTCCCTGAAACCAGATAAACACAAGATCAACCAAAATTAGTAAGGCAGGAAAAGACCGAGACATGGAGCAGTTTACGCATACAGAGTGGGGAAAAGATCTTTTTTTTCCTGTAATTAGTCTGTGAGCAGGTCCCATATAAACAGTCAACATAAATAACATAAATCATATACCCTCCACTCATACACTATAAGTTGGAAAGTCACTGAGAAAACTAATAAGCTGGAATAAACAGGCAACTGTGGGAAAAAAAACAAGCACCTTGAATATATTCATGCCATGCAATTCAATATTCTCGCCTGCATATTTGTATGGATGAACATTCTGTAAACCAATGTAAAGAAAGTCAGATTAGTGGATACTTGATACATAATATAACAAATGATCCTTATTTTCCTTGGGAAACCTTCTCTATGTGCAGAAAAGAAAAACAAAAGGCACTGAACAAGCAAGGGTCAAGGGGGAAAGGTTTACACCTTCGATGGGACGATCTCAACTGCTGGCGAAGGCAGGTGCTGCTCCCTCTCTGGCACAATGTTGACACAGTGAGCTGCAGTCCTGTCGTGAGACAGTAAGCCAGCCAGGCACTGAGAGAGTAGTGATGGTGACCGCATTGCGTCGCTTCTGATCTGACTGAAACAGATGATCAGAAATCAGGGTGGAACGAATTGCAATGACATCAGGTTGAAATAGTTTCCTATTTCCGCGGCATTCTACATTTTTGCACTCATCATGACTGAAGCCTTGTTATCCCGTCGCCATCTAAGATCTTATGATCATAATCTACAAATCTTAGCACTTAGCAGCCGCATCCAACATCAGCACAGCAGTCCCCACTATAGAGGGGGAGAAATCAGAAATGCATTCCTTTCCCCGCAGTACCGAGAGATGACTCAAAATACATATCATCGATAAATAAAAACTCTAAAGTCAGTAAAGCTCTGACGACACAGAAGAAACCCAAAATAAACCGATGAGGAAGCCTTTTACTCACTTGGAACTGTTGAAGGCAAGATCTGACCAGGGACCACCAGAGGCCGCAGGAAAATTAGGGATAGGGAGGGATCGCAAAATTGAACGGGGAAGCCTGAAGCCTAGTTCTTGGAGATTGCCAAGTCGGAAGATGAACAGAGGCGACGAGCAACTAATCAAAAGAAAACGATGGGACAAGAAAAAGTTGGGGCGTTTGGGGACGAACGACGAGGGAGTGAGAGGAGAGTGAACGACGACGGATTTTGACTCTAGGCCGGTGCGAGGTGAAAGAAGGCCCATCGATTTGTGAGCAAATTACGCGAGTGCCACCTATCGTTTGAAGCAGGCCTCGGATGAAATGAGCGTGGCGGCCCGGTTAGCGACAGGGCCGCAGCCCGCAGGTGTTATCCGGCCCGTGTCGGTCCACGGCAACCTTGAGCAGACGTGGAGAGAGGAGGCCGCGAGGCCGACGGGCAGCCAGACAACCCCTCGCACGCGCGCGCAAGCGCCGCGCGCCGGAATTAGGCTGCGGAGGAGATGGTAAGTGAAGGTCTCGAGGGAACGAGGGCGCGAGCGGCGGAGATAGCGAGTACCCGGCGTCCGGCGCGCCATGGGTGGTTGCTACTCCGCCATCGCGGCCACCAAGCTCAAGATGCTGCGCCGCCGCGGCGCCGCCGCCGTCCTCCCCGTGGACAACCGCGACGGCCCGTGCTGCTCCCCGGACCACGACGGCGGCGTCAACAACAACGACGACGCCGCCCTCACCGCCAAGGACAGGAAGAGATTGAAGAAGAAGAAAGGCAGGAAGGGTAAGAAGCGCGCCTCCATCCTGGGCGACGCCGGCGCCTTCGACCCGGGCTTCGCGCGGCGGTACCGGCTGGGCGCGGAGCTGGGGCGCGGCGAGTTCGGCGTCACGCGGCGGTGCGAGGACGCCGCGACGGGGGAGGCCCTGGCGTGCAAGACGCTGCGGCGGAGGCGCCTGCTGCTGCGCCGCGCCGGGCCCGACGCCGACGACGTGCGGCGCGAGGTGGAGATCACGCGGCTCATGTCGGAGGCCGGCGGCGGCCGGGTGGCGCGCCTGCGCGAGGCGTGCGAGGACGACGACGGCGTGCACCTCGTCATGGAGCTCTGCGGGGGCGGCGAGCTCTTCGACCGCATCTTCGAGCGGGAGCACTACTCCGAGCGCGCCGCCGCCAAGCTCGCACGCACCATCGTCGAGGTCGTGCAGGTAACCGCCTGCCATCAATGATCCGCCATACATGCCCAGCATGCATCATCTAACGCCATTCACGCAGCCTCATTAATCATGGTAACATACAAACCCTATATATGCTGCAGCTGTGCCACGAGAACGGAGTGATGCACAGGGACCTGAAGCCGGAGAACTTCCTGTTCGTGAACAAGTCGGAGGACTCGCCTCTCAAGGCCATCGACTTCGGCCTCTCCGTGTACTTCAAGCCTGGTACGAACAGCTCCAACCACATTGTAGGCTCGTCCATGGCGCCATACGTGTTCAGCTGCGATCAATGACCTCTGACCGTGCAGGGGATCGGTTCACCGAAGTGGTTGGCAGCGGGTGTTACATGGCTCCAGAGGTTCTCAAGAGAAACTATGGGCCAGAGATAGATGTGTGGAGCGCTGGTGTCATCCTGCACATCCTTCTCTGCGGATTCCCTCCGTTCTGGGGAGGTGATGACTGCAGCTTCACCCTCTTCGCTCTTCATTCAGCATCGCTGCATCCATGGACATTGCACATTAGAGGTTCCTCTTGTCACCAGGGATGATGTGATGTTCCTTTGACAATTGCAGATTCCGACGAGAAAATTGCGCAGTCAATACTCCGTGGAGGAATTAACTTTCAAAAGGACCCATGGCCCAAGGTCTCCCAGAATGCAAAGGACCTTGTCAAGAAGATGCTTGACCCTGATCCTCTTACGCGGTTGACGGCAAAGCAAGTCCTTGGTAAGTGACCTTCAAAGCTCAGTTTTAAATTTGAAAACCTGTTCGGAAAGGGCATTCTATTACATGGATGAGAGTTTGGTATCTTCTGGTTCATTATTGGCATTATTATTGAAACGGACAGCCTAACAATGCTGCATACTGAACTATGATCACGTTTCCACCTAAAAACAGAGCATCCTTGGCTCAAAAATGCCGATAAGGCTTCAAATGTGTCCCTTGGGGAGGTTGTTCGATCCAGGCTGAAGCAGTTCTCATCAATATGCAAGATCTTAGGGACAAAAAACTGCAGTACAACTAGATCAGTTCTCATTTCTCAAGTCTACTATCAGCATAATAGCAAGATTGTCTACCAATGCCCGATGTTTTAATGCAGAGCAACCTCAGGAGGAGGAATACCACATTTACTAACTGATAATTCTTTTTATGCATTTCCATTCGAGAAATTCATATAGCTTTTCTGGATAAAAGTGCTTATTGCTGCTATAATCTGTCATTAAAAATAAAGTCAAGCAAAAGCATGACACAGCTTTCAGGCAATATGATGTATAATTTTCTGGCTGGCTGTCTACGGTTTTCGTTTTTGTGCCTGGGTTTGATGTCCCATGGCAAGAATTTTCTTAATACAGACAACATATAGAAT
>OAMR01000344.1:678063-727323 GCA_900205405.1 Echinochloa crus-galli
AGCTCGGCAGCAACCTGACGAGGGGGATGCGCCGGCCGGCTCGGTCGCGAACCCGGATATTCAGCTCACTGAGTCAGTCGTGGCGGGCCTGGCAGAAGTACCTGATGGGCCGATCACCGCCACAGCAGCGACACCTAAGACGAGCAACAGACGACGGGCCGGCAAGCCTGACAAGACACAGGCGGCCGCGGAGTCCACGGTCGAACCCGTCTCCCGCGGACGGCCGGCAAACGGGGCATCGGCTCTGAAGCGCTCCAAGAAGACGTCCGAGCCAAGCCTGGAGGAGGCCAAGGCAGCCACGACCGCTTTCCTTTCCAGCGTGAGTCAGGCGCTGCAAACGCCGCTGGCGAGCATGCCGGAGAGATGGGGCGCAGCACCAAGATCGCCATCAACGGCAATGCCCAGGCGAAGCGGGAGACTCGCCAGCCAAGCTTTCAACTCCAACGTGCGACCATCCAAGAAGGGCGAAGAGCTGGTCATGCGCAAGATGGGCTACTATTCGACTGGAAACGCGACCGGCGAGCAGAAGCTGGAGGCGCTCTTCCACGGGCCTCTGGACGCTGACCGGTTCGCGGCCATTCGGGACATCCTCCCAGCCGCCCGGGCGCTCTCCGACGCAGAGCTCCTGGCTGCTGCCGCCCAGGCCAACGCGGCCACCTGCGCGTGGTGAAGCGCGCCCCACAGGTCGAGGTTGTTCTTCTCCATGGATACGAACTGGAACGTCCGAGGGTTGAGCGCGTGCTGCCGGCGCGATGACCTTCGTGAGGTGGACGAGAACAAGGTGATACCTTCAACATCATCCCCGACGGCTGCGGGAGCAAGGCAAATGGCAGCGTTAGGCTGGCCGGCACAGGCGACTGCAGGACTAGGACTAGCTCTTAGTTTTTCTTAGTCTTGGGTGCCTGTTTCTGAGTTTTTGGTTGATATACTAGCCGTATAGTCTGCTAATTGCTGTGTGTGTTCAGTGCGTGCGCCCCCGCTGTGGCCCGCGTTGTAATCACAAACTCTTCCTTCTTAAAGCAAAGATACGCAGCTCTCCTGCGTGTTCTCGAAAAAAAAAGAAATGAGGAAGAATGGCGGTTTTGCTTGATCATTATTTGTATAAAAGAAAAGGAGTACACAATAGCACAGCAACCCGAACTGTGATGAATTAGAGTAAATGACATGGCCTGAAAGCTAAGTATAAATTGCACTCATGTGCAATTCATAACTCTATTGAAAAAACATCGTGTGTAACTAAAAAACAAAACAATAGCTGCCAAGGCATAAAAAATCAGTCCTAGTTTTGACTGTATTGGAGACAAAATAAGTCTTAATCACAAAACATGAATATATTTTAAAAAATATAATTCAGACCAAAATGTTTACCAATATTACCTGAAAATCTGTGCTTGATGGAGAAAGGTGAGTCATCCACTTTTCCAGGATTCCCAAGAATCATATCAGTGACCATTTCAGCAGTGCCTAGTGCCTAAAGAAGAAAAAAAATAGCAGAATGACATTAACTTTTCTATCTTCTTATAAGGGAAACACGGTAAAAAGGTATAAATCAGAGCGCCTCCATCCCTGTTGACATGCAACAGATTCATCTGTCTCAGTTGGAAATAAGGAATATGCCAGCCTTATGTACTCAACCGCCATGGATCAGCTCGAAGAAGTAACATGACATGATTGATCTAACATGACATAAAACTGTTCTATACAAAGATATGGACATGCTGGTATATGGGGATTGGGATGCAGCTACTTGTTCTGTAACTGCTGACCTACTGTTATCCAGGAGTGGAGGGGTATGTTATGGAAGAACCTATATATGCTCAAAGAACTGGATGATGGAACTCTCCGCCCTTTGCCCCAAGGATAGAAAAACGTTTCTTGTCCCTTTCCCTTCCCAACGCCATATCTCACTACATGAAGGAAAGATCACTCTCTATCTAAACAATGGAACCACTGGCACAGTACCTTTTACATTTCAACTGCCCGATTAAATAGAAAAATTATTCTAACGAAAAAACACTACTAACTGGAGAAAATTGATACAGTGATCAGTGAATCACCAAAGTAAGGCCATTTCCTTCATGTCCTGTTGCAATCAAAACATTTGGCAGATCGGGAATAAAGCCAATAACTGGCTTTCCATCAGGCACTGAAATAGACAAGGCATTTGTTTCCATCAGTATCAATTAAAGGGCACAAAGCTAATAGCATTGCAATGAAGAATTCAGAGTACGGTTTTCTTATTCTTATTAATGAAGCTTACTGTATGGGCGATGCCCGATTCTGATTTGCGTATTCTGATCAATATCAAGAGGTACATTCTTTATTGCAGGAAAGAACTCTCCTGCACGTTCCCACATACACTTAACAATGGACTTATCCACCTCCCTCGAAAAACCTTTGAACTCCCGGCTGCTTCCTGTAATATACAGCTATGATATGTTGAAACATTTTCTGTAGGTCACTCAAAAAGGAATTCTTGTTTCTGGAACACAAAAGATAATTAACAAAATAAAGTATTTTGCTCCTAAGAACAAACTGGAACTTGGAGGAAAGAGAGAAGACTGTGCTTCATAAATTACCTAGAACCAAATTGCCCTTTGTATCTAAGGTTGCAGTCATTGATATAGATAAAGCACCGTGCTCATCTTCACTAGATTCTGAAGCCTTGTGTGTATGATCAACGTATCCTACCTCCATTAGGCCATGATTTAGCTTAAACTTGTCGAATTTCTCCACCACAAGCAGATGGCCCTAAAACGGAAACATATGAGATTATTTCTTGTATGTTGTTAGATGTTGGATGAGATAACATGAATGCAAAAACTCCAGAAATGCTACATGTTGAAAGGGCTTACATATGAGAATTGAGAAATCTATTGATGACGAATGCCAAACTGTGGTCAAGTAATCAATTTGGAATAGTTCAACGTTTGATAGCATGAGCATGGCGTTTTCACAGGCTCCTTTTAATTGCTAACTGCTCTTCTTAGTTCAACCAAAAGGTTAAGTAAAGTAACTGTTGTTTACAAAGCAGGTATCATCATTTCATAGTCAAATGGAATGCAGGAAGCATTATTTCGAAGTCAAAAAGAACAACCAAGAACCCAATCCAATGTAGTATACTGGCTGTGCTGCATCTCAGGTAACCATTCTAAACAAGTCTAACAAGAAAACATATAGTATAATTCCTCTGCACTGTTTTCCATATTAGGTAAACCTATGATGGCCAATAATTTGAGAATGGCTGCGGTAGAACCAAAAATTTTCAGATCAAATATCAATCCAAGAAATTTCAGATATACCTTTCGTGGCTTGACAGGAATATCCAATGTCAAAGCTGGTTCTAGGAAACTATGCAATAAAGATCGAGTCCAGGCACCAGAAGCAATCACAATAGCTTTTCTGCCATACAATATATTTTTGGAAGTTTGGACAGCTTCGACTATTCCAGTAACCTCAGATCTGCATAGAATGAAATTACTTGTCATTTATTAGTGATGCAGATTAAGAGAAATAACTTTGGCATAAAAGAAAAGCATCTGAGTTGCTAACAGATAGATACCACAAGTTCAATAGCTGAAAGTATTCTTCTATTAATGAACGAAGGTTGTCTGAAAAGAAGAAACCTGAATACCTTATTAACGACACGGCAGGATCATTGTAGAATTCCATATACCTTTCTTCTGAGGAATATGAGTTATTGGTCTTACATAAAAATGTTAACCAAGAAATATCAGTGAGGCTCTGTTAATAGCACATATTTCAGAGCAAAATCAAAATTCTGAAGGAAAAAACCTTTTCAATCAAAGAGACAGCCTTGAACGCATCAATTTGACAGTCTTGAGGCAAGAACATAGCACCGCCATCTTTCCCAACACTGAGTGCTGGTTCTAACGAATGCAGTGATGAGGCAGACAAGAATTCCGCATGTATGCCTGCCTGAGACAGAGCCTTGGTCTTTTCCTCCAATGTGGCTAGCTCTTCCGAGGTTCTGCCAACTAGCAAGCTTCCTTAACAAAATTGATAGCAACATTTTACTTTCTGTTCACAATGGTGATTGAGACTGAGAAATGGAACAAATAATACAGCGTAGAGCATATAACATCCACGATAGGACATCTAATAAAATGATATCAGCCAGTTTATTTACAGTATGGTTGAACTAAGAAATCAGACCATCAGCACAGCGAGTTTACAATTGTAGAAAGCAGCAAGAGTGGCATCAAATCCACTACTAGACTGCAAATGGTAATATCTTTCACTAGCAGTACCATTCATAACAAAATATAGTAATATATTGATATCATAGCGATTCTACTACTTAGATTCCTAAGATAGTGTTTAGACACATTGGCAATTTATGGAGACACTAATCAATCACCCTAACAGGAAGACCTAAACGGGGAAAAAAACAGCAGGCCAGCAGCAGCATGATTGTACCTGTCCTCATCCAACCCAGCCTCTCCCGCGCACCACCGCCTCCCTGGCCGTCGATCTCGGCCGCGAGCTCCTCCCACAACTGCTTACTCCGCGCTGCCAGCTCCCACGTGTCGCTTCCGGGCACCCGGTGTGTCATCCATATGTACCCCTGCCCTGCAAATGACGAAAGCCCAAACCGAGGACTATTACATCCAACTCCATGAAGACTGACACACCGACGAAGTCGCGGAGGGAAGCGTACCTGCGCCCGTGGCGCCGGAGCAGGGGACGGCGGCGTCGACGACGGCGACGGAGAGCGGGGTGTGGAGGAGGAGGTGGCGCGCGATCGCGAGCCCCACGATCCCGGCGCCCACGACGACCACGTCATGGTGGGAGGCTTCGGCGGCCGCAGTTGGCGCTGCGGAGGCCTGGACCTGGGGCTGAAGCCGGAGCGCGCGGAGGGGGCGCCCGCGCCAGCGCCGTGGGCCGCAGGCGGCGAGGCTCCGATGGGGCCGTGAGGACGGCGAAGCGGAAGAGGAGGAGAAGCGCGTGGGACTAGGGTTCGGAGCGGAGGTGAACGCGACGGCGGCATCCATTGGAAGCGGAGGTCGGAGTGAGGAAGCTGGCCAGGTGATCTGGTAATGCGACGAGCCGATGACCTCGACGCGTACGGACTACTCCGTAGACACTACGGAGTAGAGCAGCGGTAGGTGGACGGAGGGGAGTGACGAGTCAACGGCCTTGGAACTCGGAGATCCCCACATGGCCACATACTTGCACTAGGCCATGGCCCCCGGCCCGGCGGCCCCAACGCCCCTTGCCCTCTTCGTCTAGCGCCGCCGGTGCCGGACAATGCCCGGATAGCTTTCGGGTCCTCTCCAGGCAGGAGAAACAGGACGGGCTGAATAAGACAACTGCCATGTTCATTTGGCTGGTGGCTGGCGCTGGTTTTTCTGAGAGAAAAACACTGCTGGTTTTTCTGAGAGAAAAACACTGCTGGCTGGTTGGTGGCCGGTGGTTGGCGTTGGTTTTCGCTGAGACAAAAACACCGTTGGCTCGCTGGAAACAATCCAAACGAATGGGGCGAACAAGGCAACTGGAACAGGATTCATTTTCTCAAAAGAAAAAAAAAAACTGGAACAGGATTCATATATCTTCTCGCTTTTCTATACAGGAACAGGACAGCAACCTTAAAAGATCAAATGTGAGATAAGTTTTGCATCATGAAAAAATTAACATAGTCTAAGGCAACTGGAGACCTAGTGACTGTAATCTCGGCTCTCGCTTCTCTTGGAATGATGACGGTCACCATGGCGCCGGCGCTCTCTGTGCTGAGAGTAGCGGCTCTCGTATGTATCCTCCCTGTGATGCCGGTGGTGATGCGTGTCCCGACCCGGGCTGCGACCAGATTCGGTTGAAGTTCTCTCTCTTTTGTAGCTACCATCCTCCTCCGATGGAGATACTTCGCCTGGTTCTCGGCTTCGTCTCCGCTTACGATGACCATCATCGTGTCCCGTGGACTTCCTCTGACTGCTGTAGCTGCTGTCCTCCCCGGTAATGGATGACCTTGCACTCCTTCGGCTTTGTGATTCTTCTCGTGCATCGTGGCTGCTTTTCCTCCAGCGAGGGGTTTCATCATCGTCGGTAGAATTTCTTTGCCTCCTGTAGGAACTATCACTGACCCTGTCCTTGGATCTTCTCCTAGGAGGTGAATCTTCCATTTCAGTATTGCCACTCTTCCGCCTGGGTGGTGGTGGAACCTGTGGTTATGTAGGGGTAAGCAATATTTCATTTATCCCACAAACATGATGGGACAGCAGATCAACACAAATGCCATGGCTAGGCACTACTTTTCCAATCTGCCATTGCTTAATGTGGTTCAGTAACCGAAACAGTGAGCGAATAATGCGGACCAAAAATAGAAATAAAAAATAAGTCCGTGCCTGATCTTTCAAGGCAATAGTTGATTTGTTCTTCCTGACCAAATATTATTTCTAACTGTTCACTATTCTCAATATCAAATGGTTGGAAATTTGTAATAATACTTCATATCAATTTGACAAATTTTTTCACTTCAAAAAGCAGATGTTGTAGTGAAATATCGGAAAGGGTGCTAGTATAATTCTTCATAGCAATAGTGAGCATTTTTCCCTTCAACGCTACAGAGTAAAATTGATGAAACAAAAATAGGGTAAGCTACCTGATAACGTGTCATATACCGCCCTTCAGGTGGTGGTGGGATCCCAAGCTTCTTCAATTTGTCATAAGACTCATAAGGAATAGGTTGCCTGTTTTGGACAAAACGATATGTCAAAAAGTTTTAACTCTGGAGCACATTGTCATCAATTATCATGAACTGTGTAGGCAAAAGTACTGGACATAAGAAATGGGCATCTTGTGATCATACAATGGAGCACGAAATGGCCTCTCTCGGCCTCCAAACCGAAGCTGTCCAGATTCTTTCCTTCCTCCAAGTCCCCCTCCTGCAAAAATACCATTTGAAGTAGCATAAAGGTATATCACAAAGCATTGAGTAAGAAACATCTACAGTATTTGAAATGGGTGTGAATTGGTGCGCCTAAGGGCATCCACTGAACCTCTTTAGTTTAATTATTATTAGTTTCCAAATTGTGACTAATAATTGAACTAAAGATGGTTAGTGGATACGCTTAGGTTTACCAATTTGCACTTTTAGTACTAGAACAGGGCACACACCTAATCTCCTTGGTATCCATCCAGGCATAAGCTGTTGCCTGTAGTAATCTACAATCACTTCACTGCCATCAATAATGGAATGGTGTGCATCCTTAAGGACAAAGGCAGTGATGAATAATTTTCTTTTACACATAACGAAGATTCACAATATAGTGAAACTCAGGAGTACAGAACTCTTAAGAATAAATAGGAGATACCTGATAGGCACGACGCATATCTCTATCAGTTTCATATTCAACAAATGCATAACCACGAGAAGCACCAGTAACTGCAAAAGTAGTTTGCTCAATACAAAATTACAAGTACCTAAATCAGAGAGTAATATGTTGCCCCCAATCCTGCTATTTGTAACAACTAATCACTGACAACTTCCCCAACTAGTAAATTGTTTAGAAAATTACAAATTCACACTACTGGTATAAGAGTTTAAGGTAATATCCCACACAATTCGTGCCCACGCTTGGAACAATAGCAGAAAAGCTATGCTTAGCAATAGACAAAGCTATGCTCCCTACAACACTAGTGCCATGCTGTTGAAAACAACGAAGCAAGTTATCACTCACCAATGTCACGCACCAGCCGCATGTTCTTCACATTCCCGTACCTGCTCATCGCCTGCACAAACAGCAACGGGGGAGAATCCACCGCCCAACCATTAGGATCACGACCAACCCAGCACACAAGCACAAGAGACAAGGCCATCCCAATTGCAACACGCGAGGGGGACAGAGGGCCGCACCTTCCGAAGCGTGTCGTCATCGGTCTGGCGCGAGAGGCGGCCGACGAAGACCGTGCAGTAGGGGTCGCCGGTGGCCTTGGGGTCGCCGAACGGGTCGTCTGGAACGGAGCGGGAGGGGAAACCCAGGTAAGAGAGAGGAAACGCGAGGGGGTAGGAGGAGGGGAGGGAAGGAAAGACGCGCACGCACAGAGGCCGGCCTCGGAGCAGATGAGGGCGCGGAGGACGGCGTTTTCCAGGGCTTGGGCTTCTTCTCGTCGCGCCGCCGTCAAAGCATTCCATGCCGACATAAGCCCATAACACAACTATACAGGCTCTGAATCTTGTGCAGGAGTAAAGAAATGGTCTATTGATCAATTCCACGAGGTTTATCACTTCTCTAGATGAAGTTTGTACGTTCTTTAATATAAGCAGTACGCTTTTCCTAAAAAAATTCAGTAATGGAACCTCGCAAATTAAGCCACACGAAATAAGTAAACTGTCCGCCACTAAAAACTTTCCAGCATCAGGTATCTCCATTCTCTTTCTGCATTCCTTATTTCTGGACCAGAATCGCTTCGCCCGAAGTGTGTTCCGACTGCAGTGCAGTAGTAGTACTGGGGCATCTTCCAGTTATGCTAAAACGGACATTGACCGCTGAAAACCAAGACTAGATTCACCGGCCAATCGGGGAGTTTGTGCAGGCAGTAGAAACTTCATGCATAAGACACAGTTTATGTCGTTTCTGTTGGGCTTTGACAATGAAACGACAAACGAGAAGAGATTCCTACGGTCTTCGGCAGAACCTTCCACGTGTTAGGCTTCGGTTGTCAATCGGGGAGTATATTTGAAGCATCAGACGTACAGTGCAGGTCACGGCAATCGGTCAATGGGACCAGACCAGCCAAGGACAGGTCAATATTCAACTTGCTCCTAAAAAAGGTACTCCTACAACAGATTTTGTGTAAAGAACGGCTGTGTTTAGTTCTCATCAAATCACCAAATTTTCCAAAATTCTCTTTCCAAACTTTACTATTCACCTATCACATCAAATCTCTCTCCTCGTGTATGGAACACTAAACCTGGGTAAATAAAAAAACTAATTATATGGTTTTGATGCACACGACGAGATGAATTTTTAAACCTACTTAGGTTATGATAGGACAATGTTTACCATAAACAAACGAAAAGTACCTTTCCCAACTTTCCCTTCTACTTTTTGGAACTAAACCCACCCGACGTTGCAGATCGATAACATATAGCGGCAGTCTGTGGTCCACGTTTCCCGCTACATGACGACGTTAAATTTTCAGCCGATAAAAGTTATGAGAAAATTAACAAGACAGCATCATGTTGACATAGCTATCCCAGGCCGGAGTATCACGTAGTCCTGAATCTTGTATGGGCGAAAGAAAAGGTTTACTACTCGTAAGCCATTTCATAGGAAACCTACCTGCAAATTAAGCTACCCAAAATCAGACAGGAGTTTGTACAAAGTAACTAGCTGCCAGCACAAATTCCCCCATTCCACACTTGACCGCTGAAAAGCAAGACTAAGTTCACCGACAAATGGGGGACTTTGTGCAAAACTCCATGCGTAAGACACAGTTTATGTCGTACCAGTTGGGCTTTGAGAGCAGCTCCAGACTCCAGTGTTCCCGAAAATCGAACCATGGTGTTTGGTTCTGTGTTTTCAGAGACTTTCACAACCAGCAGTACGAGAAAAGCAATTGAGTTGACTAAATGAAATTCACTACACCATTTTTAGAATTCCAAACGTCATCCCCTCAAAAGGGGCGCAAGGACCTCCTTTTATAGAGGGACTTGTACAGCACAAAATACAAATCTGCCCTCCCCCCAGGGCCCATTGACATACTTTTACAGCAACTCACTAGCCCTCCATTACCGAGGATAAAAGGGACATATTACATACATGACGTATCATGTTTGACTACTGCCTAAAGTTTACATGACGTATCCTATTTGACTACTGCACACTACCCATGCAACACCATCCATGTACTAACATAAGCTTACTTCGTACTCACTATCCCAAATAGGGCCTTTGGTGCGCGTAGCTCTGTTCTACTCGTCCCTGTTCGAAGGTGTCGGTTGGGTGAGAAGACTCCTGGAAAGCTCCCTGTGACCTTCGCTTGCTTTGTTCTCCTTCATGTCTTCTCCCATGAGCTACTTTGTCTTCGCTCCCCTTATCGGTTCTACCTTCGCTTCCAGCTTGCTCCATAACGCCTTGATGCTTAGAACCTCGAAGGTCACCTCGGTCCTGTTTCCACGCTCCGAGCCTATAGGTTACCTTCGATTGTGATTTCGCCTTCTCTATCCCGTTGAACCTTTCACTCTTCCTGAGGTCCGTGCTATTGTCGGAGGTAAAGCCTTTCTTGAAATTCGACCCCCCAACACATGGCTCGAGCAAACCGAACAAAGCAAGTTGTGACTATCGAACCGTGATGTAAGACTGCAAATTGAACCGTGTTTTGAGTTCGAATCGAACCGGATAAACAAATGAGATATGCAGGACATCCATAGAGAGAACGTTATCTTCTGCGTGTTTTCTTTGCAGAAAGGAACACTGCCGATATCCAACCGAATTTGTTCCGCTTGTGTGGACTGTAGGTGTCGAACCCCCCGGAGCTGCCCTGACAATGAAACTAGAATAGTTCTTCCCTACGGGCTACGGCAGAACATTCCACGTCCAGCCTGGAGTGGACTGACTAGTGACTACAGTGAAGTTGGGGTCGTTTTGAAAGTATCCTAGACAGCTACTGGTCATGTACCGCGCTGTACGTTGCTACAACCTTTGTTAGTCCAGGATCCAGATCAGTGGAAACTCCATGCATAAGACATACTTGTGCTTTTCAGTGTGGAATTAGGACAGTTCAGGCTACAAACGCTCATGTCAAGGACTAGGCTTCTGTTGTTCACAATGTCCGAATTCCAATCATAAGACACGCATATTACATTAATTGAGCTAGATTATTTGTAGCTAAACACGACTTCTTACAATAAACGTACTCTGAAAAAAGGTCAGCTATATAGTAAAATTTGTGTTTAAACAAGCTTGCAAATAGTATATAGCTGCATTGGTGCAAGCCGGGTCAACCTAGCTAGTATTTCTGGGTATATAACATGAGATATATATTGAAAAGATATTTTCCCCATATTTTGTGTAGTTGTAATAATTGTTAAAAGAATGTGCGTAGAGGACATAGTTACAAAACGTAAAGATAGTTTGAAGATGCTAGATAAAAGTATTACTACTATACATCAGTGATGCAAGAAGAAGCTCCCACGTTTTTACGATATAGTTATGTGCGTCTACAACACAAATATGGTGAGAAGATACAGTTAGGTCTCATAAATGGGCCTAAGATTTATAACTAGTATATATTGTCTATCGACGACCCCTTTTTTTTCTAGAAATAATGCTAGAAGGTCCCACGTTCATTTTAGGAAGTCACACAGACCCAGCCGTTGATGATTTTGAGATAGAAATGACGAAGCAAAGAAAGACTTGAGAACTTTTCTACTTTGCCGTGTGGTAACAGGTAGCCTTCTGGTAGCTTAAGAATTCACTTGCAATGTAACGATGAAACAAAGACGCGAGGACTTCTTTTGTCCAACAGATTGGAATAATATCCTGAATAAGAACACTATAAAACAGGCTTGAGTGCATGTCTCCATGAACCAAATACCCATCATATATATACATTAGGTTACAACCCCACCATTTTCCCATCGAAAAACCACACTAGAATGGCTGAGTACAGGCTCCTTGTTCAAGAAACTTTGTTAGTGCTGTGCCTTCTCCTCACTTCAGCACCAGCTGCAACCTCTGTCGATTCATCAACATCGAATCAGAGCTGCATCGCAGATGAGAGGGCTGCACTTCTATCCGTCAAGGCAAGCCTCTTGGACCCTAATAACTACCTATCGCCATGGCAAGCTGAAGATTGTTGCAGCTGGAAGGGAGTCAGGTGCAGCGCAAAAACTGGCCACGTTGTCAAGCTCAATCTTAGGGGCATGAATCCTGAAAATTTTGGAGGTCAGATAAGCTACTCTCTAGTCAATTTGCAACAACTGAGGTATCTAGACTTGAGTTACAACAACTTCTATGGGGTGCAAATACCAAAGTTTCTTGGTTCCATGTCGAGTCTTAGGTATCTAAACCTTTCATACACCTTCCTCCATGGAAGAATTCCCCCACAACTTGGGAACCTCACCAAACTTATCTACCTTGATCTCCAATGCTGGTCCTTTTACAACCCTAGATATAACTATCCCTTCTCAGTCGACCTTGAATGGCTGTCACAGCTATCCTCATTGAAGCACCTCGACATGAGCTTTGTAAACCTTACAACTGCAATGAATTGGGTTCATGAAATTAACAGGCTTCCTGCTTTAAGAGAACTTAACCTAAGAGATAGTGGACTCAGAAGTACAGTTCCTTCTCTTCGTCAGTTTAATCTCACATCACTCGAGGTGCTTGGCATCGCACTGAACAACTTTAACACTGCTATTGCCCCTAACTGGTTTTGGAACGCAACTAATCTCACTTTTCTTGACATCCGGTATTGTTACTTCTATGGCCCAATTCCGGAAGAGATAGGAAAAATGAAATCACTTGAACAAGTTTCTTTCCTAGGAAATAATCTCATGTCAACCATGATACCATCAAGCTTCAGAAACCTATGCAAGCTGAAGCTACTGGATCTAGAAAATAGCAATGTCACAGGGGATATCACAGAACTAATGGAAAGGTTACCAAACTGTCCTTCGAACAAGCTGCAACAGTTAGATCTGTCTCTCAATAATATTGGCGGGGAGCTCCCAAATCGACCAGGACCACTGAATAACCTTACTTTCTTGGCTATGCTAGGCAATACTCTCACAGGGAAAATACCATCATGGATATGGGCACTAAGAAAATTGCAAATTTTGGACCTTCGTGGGAACAAAATAAATGGTGTAGTCAACGAAGATCACTTAAATAACCTTACAAACTTAGAGCTCTTAGGGTTGGGCTCTACGCTCCTTCAAATGAAAATCAGACCAGACTGGATTCCTCCATTCAAACTGCAGGATGTTCTCCTAGAATCTTTGAAACTAGGACCGGAATTCCCATCATGGCTTAAATCACAAACAAGCATTAAGGTCCTTGGCATTGGAAATGCAAGCATAAATGCAATCCCAGATTGGTTTTGGGTTGTATTTTCAAGAGCAAAGTTTTTGGATTTGAGGTATAATCAGATATCTGGAACACTACCAGCAACACTGGAATTCATGGCAGCAAATGCCTTGTTATTGTCGAATAATAGATTGAGTGGAACGGTTCCAAAATTTCCAAGAAATATAACCCAAATCGACATCTCCGGAAACTCCTTGTCAGGACCACTACCATCAGATTTCGGGGCCCCGCACTTACGTAATCTTCTACTCCATAACAACTCCATATCAGGCACCATTCCGTCTGGTCTGTGCTCATTACAAGATTTGCAAGTATTAGACCTATCTACAAACATGCTGACTGGAGAAGTTCCTAATTGCCAAGAGGATTCTTACACACACATGCACAACTTGGTCATAGTAAACCTAAATACCAATAATTTCTCCGGAGAGTTCCCTTCAGTTTTTTTTAAGTTGTCCGTATGTAACAGTTGTTGATCTTTCCTACAACAAATTTTCTGGGAAGCTACCAGTATGGATATGGGATAAGATGCCATTATTAGCATTGTTGGATTTGCGGTCAAATATGTTTTATGGCCACATTCCCAGTGAGCTTGCATTGAGTAGAGAACTGCAGTTTCTAGACCTTGCATATAACAAATTATCTGGAAGCATACCTCAGTCACTAGTTAACTTGAGTGCAATGACTCGTCCTTCTGGATTCAGTGAAATTCTTTCGAGAAGAAACTTAGTTGGTGATGGGATTCCTGAACTGTATAATTCAGTAATCTATGGGACTTTTTTTAGAGAGAGTTCATTTGTTTCTACCAAAGGGCAACGATTTCAAGTTTCTGAGCAACTCAACTATATGGTGATTCTCGATTTGTCATGTAACGACTTAACTGGAGGAATTCCTCGAGACATTGGTGCTCTTATTGCACCGAAAGCTTTTAACTTGTCCTGGAACCAGTTAAGTGGGGAAATCCCTGCGAGTATTGCTCAGCTCAAAGAACTGGAATCTCTTGATTTCTCACACAACGAGCTGTCAGGCGAAATCCCTTCCAATATGTCAGCTCTTACCTCATTAAGCATCATGAACCTCTCATACAACAATCTATCTGGAAAGATCCCAACAGGAAATCAGTTCGAGACTTTTAATGCATCCGTCTACATTGGAAACTTCGGTCTATGTGGCCCGCCCTTAACTGAGAGCTGTCCTGGAAATTCATCAAGCCAAGACACACATGGAAACCATCGTGATTTGGACGACATATCCCTTTACCTTGCCATGGTTATAGGGTTTGTCCTTAACCTCTGGGTGGTCTTTTGTGTGATGCTGTTCAAAAAGAGTTGGAGGATTGCCTATTTCCTGTTCATTGATGAGGTGCATGACAAGATTTATGTGACTGTGGTAGTAAGATGTGCTATCTTGAAGAGGAAATTTGGTAGCGCAAGTTGATTATCGTTATGTATTATTATAAAGATTACCGTACAGAACCTTTGTATGGCCAAGGTCGAGTAGTCATTATCTGCGTAATGTAACACTTAGATATTTTCCTCTCATAAATGGCCCCTGTTTTTTGTGATGTTTATTTTGTCATTCTGTAATTTAAGTCAGTATTGTAGGCAGTAGGCAGACCTTTGATACATTTAAGTCAGTATTACCGTACAGAACCTTTGATACATTTTGACATCTTGAGAACTCACTTTATCTTGTGTATATAACTTTACATGCGGAAAGCACGTCTCGAACATGGCATGTCAGGCAAGTGTCATGACCCGGCCAATGGGCCTGTAATAGGAATAGTTGGGCTGGCGTTGTGGGCCTGTAAGCCTGTTTGTGTGCTGGGCTTGGCCCATGTATCAAACCAATATATGCTGCTGTCACCGGAGGAATGAACATCGATGAATGAATGAACATATCTGAACCTGTTCTGTCTTCTTCCTCCTCTGAACTCTGCCGTGTTCTTCCTATAAATCCCAAATCCCTTGCTGATTCTTCCATTCCCCTGCCCAAATCCTATCAGGTACATAACAATTAGTATCTAGAGCCTCCTCCCTCACAAATTCCCCACAAAAAGTTTTCCAAATCCGTCCAATATCACCTGATCTGGCTCCACCGGTTCCAATGGCTTCCACCGCCGTCGACCTTGAGTCCGCCGCCATTGATGCCCTCTCCAAGAGGATGGATGCGATGTTGCAGAGGATGCAGGCCGCGCTTGCGAAGATAAACGGCGCCCCGAGCAAATTGCATCGGCGTCATCGTCACCAGCTTCACCGGCGACCGCTACGACGACGTCCTCGACCTCCCTCAACACGCCGGCGCCCTCCACCACACCGCCGACGACTACGGCCACCGCCACAAGCTCCATCGACGCCTCCATGCTCGGTTTCCCCATCACCGTGGAGCCCCAGCGAGCGTCGCACGCAAGGTGTTTGACCCCAAGTCTCAACCACGACAGCAAGAGCAGTGCGACACCATCTCCGGCGACGTCGGCCTCCCGCAGTCCACCGACATCCTCATCCACACCGCCGTCGACCCCGACATCCATTGACGCCACCGTGCCTGTCTCCATCACCAGGGAGCTGCTGCAAGCACTGCCCACGAGGTGTTCGACACCGGGTCACAGCCAGGACGAGCATGCTCTTCAACCTGTGATCACTGTGTCGGTCTCCATGATGACAGTGGCATGTAAGCCTGTGTTCGACGACATGCAGCAGAGGTATGTTGTGCTACCATGTCCATCCACCAAAGTGCTTGATGTCCAGAAGATGTATGAGGGACTGCATGCTCAGAATCCAGCATTGCTAGATTGAGTGGAACGGTTCCAAAATTTCCAAGAAATATAACCCAAATCGACATCTCCGGAAACTCCTTGTCAGGACCACTACCATCAGATTTCGGGGCCCCGCACTTACGTAATCTTCTACTCCATAACAACTCCATATCAGGCACCATTCCGTCTGGTCTGTGCTCATTACAAGATTTGCAAGTATTAGACCTATCTACAAACATGCTGACTGGAGAAGTTCCTAATTGCCAAGAGGATTCTTACACACACATGCACAACTTGGTCATAGTAAACCTAAATACCAATAATTTCTCCGGAGAGTTCCCTTCAGTTTTTTTTAAGTTGTCCGTATGTAACAGTTGTTGATCTTTCCTACAACAAATTTTCTGGGAAGCTACCAGTATGGATATGGGATAAGATGCCATTATTAGCATTGTGTTCTTCCTCTAAATCCCAAATCCCTTGCTGATTCTTCCATTCCCCTGCCCAAATCCTATCAGGTACATAACAATTAGTATCTAGAGCCTCCTCCCTCACAAATTCCCCACAAAAAGTTTTCCAAATCCGTCCAATATCACCTGATCTGGCTCCACCGGTTCCAATGGCTTCCACCGCCGTCGACCTTGAGTCCGCCGCCATTGATGCCCTCTCCAAGAGGATGGATGCGATGTTGCAGAGGATGCAGGCCGCGCTTGCGAAGATAAACGGCGCCCCGAGCAAATTGCATCGGCGTCATCGTCACCAGCTTCACCGGCGACCGCTACGACGACGTCCTCGACCTCCCTCAACACGCCGGCGCCCTCCACCACACCGCCGACGACTACGGCCACCGCCACAAGCTCCATCGACGCCTCCATGCTCGGTTTCCCCATCACGGTGGAGCCCCAGCGAGCGCCGCCCGCAAGGTGTTCGACCCCAAGTCTCAACCATGACAGCAAGAGCAGTGCGACACCATCTCCGGCGACGTCGGCCTCCGGCAGTCCACCGGCATCCTCATCCACACCGCCGTCGACCCCGACATCCATTGACGCCACCGTGCCTGTCTCCATCACCAGGGAGCTGCTGCAAGCACTGCCCACGAGGTGTTCGACACCGGGTCACAGCCAGGACGAGCATGCTCTTCAACCTGTGATCACTGTGTCGGTCTCCATGATGGCAAGCAAGCCTGTGTTCGACGACATGCAGCAGAGGTATGTTGTGCTACCATGTCCATCCAGCAAAGTGCTTGATGTCCAGAAGATGTACATGAGGGACTGCATGCTCAGAATCCAGCATTGCTAGAGTCAGTTCATACAACTTTAGTGGACAAAGGGTCAAAGCCATTTATTCTGAAGGTTACTCTACTTGACATCCGGCCAAAACCCCCATGGTCCTTAGTTTGTTCAGATGTTGATAGTGCCAGGAGTGATTTTGCTAGTCAGACTATTTGGATGCTATGGCCACCACCTATATTGCTAGAGATGCAGAGCAATGGGTCTCAGTTTAGACCAACACCATGGCCATCTTTCTGTTGTGATGCAATTCTAGGTTGGTACAGTGCTGCAGTTAGTCAGATACAACTTCAGGGCATACTGCTTGTTCTCAAGTGGCCAATGGGATGGGAATGTGGCTCAAATGGTGGAGCTCACTTTGCAAAGTTGCTCAAGTACCAGACAACTACAATCAGTTCTGGGAAGAGCAGAAAACTAGCAGTCAACAACTTGTTGCAGGGAGTTAATATAGGTGTGCTGTTGGGTCAGTGCAGAAAAATCATAGCAGTAAACTACTTGCCGACATCACCACCAGCACATGTAACTGAGTTTTTGCTACTGTCTAAATGGAACTTCTCTTTGGTGAAACTTCTCCTTGGCGACATTAGCAGTGAGTATTTGCAGAATTGGCTCGAGTGGTATGGAGCTACAGTGCAAGTTGATAGAAGGAAGGATAACAGTCTGTCCCAGTTCAGTGTTGGTTGTGTTCATCTGCAGAAAATGTGGGGAATTCCTTGGCCACTATCTCAGATGGTCTATTGGTTGGGAGAGGGATTGATGGTTATTATAGGCTTGCAGATACTATGGCATTGCTATACATGTGAAGTCAAAGTGTCAATATTCAGTGAAAATATTTCCCAAGCCTTTACTGTGAGATGGAGTTCAGGTCTCAATATATCCCTTGAGTTCTTTGTTTCATGTCATACCTCGCAAGGCATATGGTGGATACAGGAAGAGGGTGTCAATGTCTTTGACCACACAGAAGGAGCATGTGCTAATGCATGTTTCAGTGTCTGTTTGAATCTGTGGTGCTTCAGTCAGTTTTGGAAGCCACCGTGGTCGTCGTCAGTTCATGAATTGTTCAAATGGAGGATTGCTGAACTTGGACTGCGCAGGCAAAGTCATGCACGTGCATTGGCAATATTTTTGTGGTTTGTTCTTCCAGCAGTGATGAAAGATTCTGTGCTTGCTATTGAACTGACACCAGAATACATGACTGAATCAATGAGCCTTATGGTTCAAGCAATAACAGCATCATTTTTTGTGGATTTTTGTGGGCTAAGAGCCTTGGCTACTTATAATTGGAAAATTCAGAATAAGAGAAACTTGCAAATAGGACTACCAACAATTTCTGCCATTATTCTACAGTATATTATGTTACTTGGATTCACTATAAGCAAACAAATGGAGAAGTCAATGCTGGGTGCTTCCAGTTTGGTTAATGGGTGGTTAAGTATTTTTTACTGCAGTTCATATGTCTTGCACATGAGTAGTGTGAGGCAAATCTTTCTGAAGGCAATGCAAGGTCTAGGCAGTTTGGTTGAAGGCCCATCATATAATCTTTCTGAAGGCAATGCTGTCCGGCATGTAAGACCAAGGCCTATGGCAGTAATCTCTAAGACAGTGACTGCTCCTGGTTCTTTGGCCCTCACCTTCTACAACCTCAAGCTCGACGACCTTGAAGATTACTATACAAAAAATGTTCAACCTCTTCCAGATGAATTGATGACTACCTCAATTCTCAAGGAGCCAAGGTACAACTAGACATCTTTCTGATGGTGTGTGATTGTGCAAGAAAAGAATGCTGTCCAGACCAATATGTGGTTAACAGCTTGAGGGCAAGCTGTTTTTTTATGGAGAGGGGAATGTCATGACCCGGCCAATGGGCCTGTAATAGGAATAGTTGGGCTGGCGTTGTGGGCCTGTAAGCCTGTTTGTGTGCTGGGCTTGGCCCATGTATCAAACCAATATATGCTGCTGTCACCGGAGGAATGAACATCGATGAATGAATGAACATATCTGAACCTGTTCTGTCTTCTTCCTCCTCTGAACTCTGCCGTGTTCTTCCTATAAATCCCAAATCCCTTGCTGATTCTTCCATTCCCCTGCCCAAATCCTATCAGGTACATAACAGCAAGCTCAACGCTTCGTTCAACGCGGATGGGCGAGGCTATATCACTATATCCTCCGAACCTTCCAAAGGCACATTGGCCTAGCACCGTGCCAAACTGTGTTAACGACTAACGAGGCAGCACGAGCAAAAATAAATGACATGAATAAAAATAATGGTGTGGATGCAAACCCACTCCCAAAAGGCCAAAAGAAATCGCCATAGCAGCTAGGGATCAGATTCTGTATCAGATAACACCTCCAGTAGCTGGAGACGCTAGCGGATGTAAAATCGTGGTATCCCACCATATCACACCCCGTTGCTCACCCACTCGCATGCTTTTCACCCTCACGTACCTGCTCAAAGTCGCGTGTAATATAACAAGAAGCAACCACCAAGTCGCAAGAGGGGAAGACTGGAAGAGTGAGGTGGCGCACCTTTCCAAAGCGTGTCGTCGTCGGTCTGGCGCCAGAAGCGGCCAATGAGCAAGAAGATTGCCCGGCTCGCGAGCAAGAAGATTGCCTGGCTCGCGACACGAGGACGACCCGATCCGAGCACGAGCCTTGGCTCGATCGTTAGAAACATCGAAGCTACGGACGGCCAGTCGATCACTGAAACAAAACATGTATACTGCCTCGCAGCTGATGTACGTCAGCATATATTTTCACTTGTACAGTTGTACAGGCAACCAGTGAAACAGATGGTCCAGCGGATAACAGTGCACAATCTAGCTCTTCTGTCACACCTGTGCATTTCCGAGAAAATAAAACAATCTGCATAATCTCAATTCTCACGCATAAGCACGCACGCCAGAAGCCTCGCAATCAAAGATTGATTATACAAAGAAGGGGATCAGCTAAAGATCTGACAACACAAACAAAAAAGGAATCAAGCCATGAAGGTTAGAACCTTCCCCCATTTACAGTAGAGACTCAGAACACGGTAATTAGGTGATCACGACCGCTGGGCCGCTGGCCAACCAAGCAGACCTTGCCCAGACAACCAAAGGCAGCACATCACTCAGCTTAGCACACGGCAATGACAAGCGGAAGCCTCCAGTCTGTTGTGACCTATGTAAAAGGATAAGCTATGCATTAGTCCACAATGCCGCTACTAGTGTGACACTGATCACTTCACATGCACACAACAGTACTGTAACAGCACACGCACCCAAGAAGTGGTTATCTCTTTACATTCTTGTCGGACTGAGAAAGTCAGGCATCTGAAGGCGCTGTTGCATCAGGAGCTACGGCTGGTGGCGGTTGCGGCTTATGTTGAAGAAGAGGAGAGAGTGCCTTGACTACGATGCTCATGCTGGGTCTGAACTCAGATTCGTACTGCACACAGAGTGCTGCCACCGCGGCAAGCTGCGATAGACAGAAGAGACCGTTGTTGAGTAAAAAATTGGTTCAAGATATTTCTTACTACTCATACTTGCAGTAACCACCACATGGAAGCATGCACACACAGAAGAGATACAAGGACAGAGGCAGACCTTGGCAACTCCCTTTGGAGGATACTCTCCCTTTAATCTTGGATCAACACATTGCTTCACTGTATCCTCAGTCAATCGAGGCGTTGCCTGAATGAAAGTTGACAAAATATAAAACGTAGTCATTAATCTAGACACTGCTTAGATGACAATAAATTAGCATGTGAATTTTCTATTCAAAGTTCCAAAATGCTACGAACATGCAAAGAGACTGCCATGACCCATGAACTGGACCAAATTGAATCTAGTAAATTAATGCCTGACTAAAACAAAAGAAAACTTCAATTAACAAAGAATAATCACCTAAATTATATTTGGTGGATATATCTCTATATGAAGTAGCAAGAAATAAGACAGGCAGCTACTAGCTCAATGCACCACTTAAAAATAGCTCGTTATAACCATACACTAGTACAGGGTAGATTGACAGCGAAAGGTGGCAAGTACAGGCTTGAAGACAGATCAAAATACACATTGAACTGTGGTGATTACTTATTAGGATAAACAACACTGGTTTCTGAGACATATTTTACAGATATAATCCAAGACTTTGAAATATCTTTTGAAGAAATAAGCCAGTCAGGGCCAATTCTTGTTGTTCATTTGTACACACATGTTTCCCCGTATCCTTTAGAGCAATTATCAACAGAACAGTTGTACACTGTACCACAAACTGTAGTTTGCAACCAATTCCTAAGTTGAATAGTAGGCTTGTTAGGAACTAAATACTTACCCATGTAACCAGACTCTGTTGACCTCTAGGCATTGTATGATCTACTGGTTTCCTTCCTGTTAGAAGCTCTAAAAGAACAACTCCAAAGCTATATACATCACTTTTCTGAGTTAGCTGGCCAGTCATGGCATACCTGCATTGTTAACAAAGATAAATTTATTAAATTGTTTTGTACAATTAATCAAGAAGCCCAAATGATGGTCAAGAATTTGAGTTGAATAATTACTCGGGAGCATGGTAGCCGAAGGTTCCAAGAACACGAGTAGAATGCAAACGAGCAGCCATATCTGGAGACTGATTTGAAAGATTGAAATCTGCAATTTTCGCTGTGTAGTCCTCAAACAGAAGAACATTGCTAGACCGTATGTCCCGGTGGACTATCGACGGCTGCACCTTTTCATGAAGGTATTCTAGCCCTTTAGCAGCGTCTATAGCAATCTTAACCCGCTGCATCCAGTCAAGTGCTGGGCCAGGCTGTGCACCTGGAACACCCTTTCTTCCTTTTGTACGACAAAAAAGAGAGAAAGCATAAACAGATTAGAGAATTATTGCATATGAATTGTTTGGATCATGATGACAAAAGAAACATGTGAACAACTTAAAACCTTGAAGTAACTATATGAGTAACATTGGAGTGCCTATATGCATTTACTGTGATATAGAAACATTCATACCATGCAAAATATCATGTAGAGAACCCATTGTAGCAAATTCATAGGCCACTAAACGCTGATTTCCTTCCACACAATATCCAAGCATTTCCACAAAATTATCATGTTTTAGCTTTGAGGCAATGGACACCTACATAGAAGAAGAGGAACAGTATATGGTCAATACTAAAAGCTTGATATGGATATCACAAACAGTGCAGAATATAATAGCTTAAGGCGTGCATTAACTATTGAAATACCTGTGTCAAAAACTCATTATCAAGTTCAGGGTCTGTTGAAGCATCAAGCTTTTTAACAGCAACGTGTTTTCCGCTGTCCAGAATAGCATAATACACTCTCCCATATGATCCCTCACCAATCAAAGCCTTCGATCCAAAATTGTCAGTCTTTTCTTTCAGGTCTTCAAATGATAATTCAGGGACTTCAATGGGAGGTGGTGCTTTGATAGGATCACTATTGGCAGCAAAACCATTTCCTGATAACCATGTAATGACAAATAACTAAGTCCCCAGCAGCTGAAGGACAACAGGAAAAAGAACAGCGATAAAGCATGGAATAAAATACAGTTTCTTATCAATGTCTTCATTTGAAACAGAAATATCATAACGGTCCAATTTTGGAAATAATACTTGTTATCTTCTCTAAAAAAAAGGTCAGGTCAGGTGGATGGGATGCATTTTTTCCTACAAGGACTTGGACTTCCTAGAGAAGGATTCATTGTTCAGAGAACACTATTTTCTGATACTTCCTACCCTGCATCCTGAAATTTGCCTCACAAGTAATGATACTATTTGACATGAAAGAAATGCCCACATTTTGGTACAAAATTTACTGAAAATACCCAACATGCTTCTGAAGAGTCCAGGACACTGAGATACAGATCTGACATTCAGTTTCAACAGGACTTCTGAGAACATTGGACTTGTACCAATAAGCTTTAAGATCAGCAATTTAACACGAGAGGAACAAGGGCCAAAGAAGGAAGAAGGTGGTACCTTCTTTCTCATCCGGACTGATGGGAAGTTCATTTTCATGCTCGCGATACGACGACGCATGAAACTGCGTGCAGCAGAACCACCGGCGCATGACGACCTCTCCTTGCCTCTGAATTTGATGTAAACAACAGATGACAACTTAGCCACAATACACAATTTCAATTAAGAGTGTCACTTCAATTACATGGGAACATTCAAATGGAAAAACAGTGTGCCAAGGCATAAGGTAACTTTTACATCCACTGACTAGACAAAATAGCTCTAGGCTAGCATCCAGTTCCATTAAGACACTCCTGTTTTTTTAAGTGGATGGTTACCAATCTCTTCAATCATTAGTGTCCTTATTTACAATGACCACACAACCATGATGAACTGCAAAGATTATATTTCCACATCCCGATCCATAAGCAGATTCTTGTGCTTAACCAAGCAGAGCTAGAGATACCCAGGTACAACCACATGTATTGTAAGGTGACATTCATAAGTCAGATTGCTTATGTCATAGTTTCCGATCTCTATTGTTGGCAAACGACAGAAGCAGCATGGAAAGGCAAATAAATCCCCGCAAACACAACCCCCGCGCCAAACGTCACCACCAAACCACCGCGCGCGCCATCCCACAGCGCACCCGGCACGGCCGCCCGTCCCGAACTCAAGCCGCGAACCCAGCAGCGCGCGCAAACCGAATCCGGCCGGAATTGAGCCCCGAATTGAGTTATCAAAACCCTCCTCGCGGGCATCCCATCGGACAACATCCTTCTACCTCGCCCCACGCGACGAAGAGAGCGAGAGAGCCAGAGAGAGAGAGAGAGAGACAGCAGAGGGGCAGGCGCTCACCTGGGACGGGTCGACGGAGGGCTCGATCCACCGGCGGACGCGGGCGGCGAGAGGCGGGGCCCGGCGACGAGGAGGAGGAGACGCGGGAGCCGAGCGGAGAGGTGGGGGGCGGTGGCGGATGAGCTGGCGAAATGATCTCGCGCGGGGTGGTGGAGTGGTGGGGTTTGGTTGTGGCGCTGGCGCCCTGGCCCTGGATTGCTTCGGTTCGGTGGCGTGGAGAGGAGACGAGACGGAGGGGGTCCGTCTGGTCCTCGCTCCTCCGTTCCGTTCGAGGCCAGGGCGCCAGGCAGAGGCCAAGGCCTCGTTTAGATGCCAAATTCAACTCTCAAATTTACTATGTAAAAAGAAGATTCTCCATCACATCAAAATGTCATAACATATATGGAGTATTAAATGTAGATAAAATCAAAAACTAATTGCACAGTTTTGTTGTACTCTGCGAGACGAACATTTTAAGCCTAATTAATCAATTTTTGAACAATTTTTCACACATACAAACGAAATGCTACAGTGACGCAATGATTGTGACGTGACCTCTAAAGCCCAAATTTGGGGGCCAAATTTGGCATCTAAGGCCCTGTTTAGATCCCAAATTCCACTCCCAAATTTACTATGAAAAAGAAGATTCCCCATCACATCAAAATATCATAACATGCATGGAGTACTAAATGTAGATAAAATCAAAAACTAATTACACAGTTTTGTTGTGCTCTGCGAGACGAGCATTTTAAGCCTAATTAATCAATTTTTGGACAATTTTTCACAAATACAAACGAAATGCTACAGTGGTGCAATGATTACGAAGAGACATCGTGACATCATACTGCCAAATTCACCCTCCCAATTCTAACATCTAAACAAAAACAAGGCCTAAACAAGGCCCAAAGCCGCCAAGCCACGCGACGTGACAGCCGTCGGGCCCGGCCGCGCGAGACAGCGTGGACGCGTGCCGTGCCGTGCCGTGCCGTGTGCCGCCCGCGTTTACCAGACTTAACTACCTGCGCACTACGCCCTTGGCCTTTTCCGCCTTTCTTTATTCCGCCACTCCTCTGTTGCTTCGCTTGCGCAGGCCCGCCCTGCACCTGCTTGCTGAGACCCCGCTGCTGTTTCTTGCTGCTGCGGCAGCTTCGACGACTTCTCTTTGCGCCCTTGGGCCTTTCCAGGTGCCAGGCACGTCTTGGACGCGACCGAGTTCGCTGTTCCTGCCTGGCGTGTCGTCCGGCCGGACCGGCAGCAGAAATACGCTGGCATTGCAAGGAAAGAAAGACACGGAAGAAAATCGAAGCACCAGATTTGAGTGGTAATGGTAATTGGTGCTGGCCGAGGACGCAGTCAGGCAAAATACACATCGAACACAAACTAGATATAGCCCTCAAACAAAGATTCAATGATGAAACTTGTACGGAGTATGTATAAAGTTTAGGAAGGTACAATTTGGTAAGTTCTGAACGCCGCAAGTGCCCAACCAAGACATGACTCAAAATAAAAACATAGAAATCCTCTCGAACATTGTCGTCCCAAACTGCCAATTCAGTCCAACAGGCCCAATGCGTAACTGGATTTCATGGCACTCACCACAAAAGGCACGTGTGCTGTTGGGCCGAATCCAACCGGTCTGAATACCTCCGCATGGAAGATGTGCAAGAAGGTTGCATCTGTCACCTTTTTCCCACTTAGGCGTCACATCCACGTATACGTATGGATTCATTATTCTTGCTATCAAATCAAACGTTAGCTTTGCCCGGCTTGGCGCTTCATCTGTCGTTTACTTTAGCCTGTTGATGACAGTACCGATGGGGTGCAAGCGAGATCTTGTCTTCACCCGCACACATTGTTAAAATTTATTTTGCAGTGTCGACTGTAGACGTTCACCTCCAAGTCGACTGTTCTGTTTGAGGTTTGTGTCTCACGTTCCAAGCTGGGCGTCTAAACAAGACATGCAACTGCAACGAATGACGCATTAAGCAATCTGGCTCATCCACTTGACTGGTATCACGTATGTATCGCAAGTGTGCCTTATCTCTAGAACCATCGCGCATTGTTCAAACTGGAAGAATTAGTATGAGGAATTGATAACACCAATCATGCAACCCAATGCCAAAAGTCAATCTTGCAAACTCTTGCGCGTAATTTGGCAGACAGCAAGCATAGAGCCCAGGACCAGCATTAGCCATTGTAGCTCCTGAAATAATAAGTGTGCACTAGAAGCTCTACACAGCATCTTTTAGATGCAGATTTTCAAAATGATAAGGTTGCCCATTAGTAGAATAAATTCAGCTCTCACCTAGAAGTGATCTGACTTTAGCACGGTTTCCAGCTGGCGGACGAACAGTTGAGAGGAGAGGCAGCACCAACGGCAGGCATGGCAAGAGTTCATCCACAGAAGCTGGGTGTAGGCTGTTTGCAGTGCGGGGAAATTCCATGGTGCCTTTTCCCCCTTGCGATGTAAGAACTTTCAAAATCCAAAGCTGATCCTCTACCTTTCTGCTTGCAATGCCCTTGTGCAGATGCCCATCTGATCTGCAAGACAGTACCTTTATTCCAAGAAGATTGTAAGACGTTGAGTATATTCCTTTCGAAAGTGTTTTGTGCTCTCATTGTACACTTGCATGTCTGCAAGCAACTTTGCTGAAGTACACGTGCAAAGTAATAGTTATCTGATAGTCAAAAGTCAAAACTAATTTGCATCGTATGCAGCTATGACTTCTGGAAGGAAATGAGTACCCTAATACATGTAACTGAATTCATTATATTTGTTGCTTACAGTCCAGTATATAGTCTTATATGTTATTCAGAAAAGGTGAAAGAAGCCTGGGACAGTACGGAGTACTTATTACGAAACTTACGACGAAGTGGAGTACAAGGTACAGGATGATGTTTCAAAGTATAGTGTAGAGTATAAGGTACATGATGTAGAAGGCAGTGGTCCTCACCTTTTGTCCCATGCTAAAAAAGTAGCAAATATGCATGGATTGTTTATGGAAGTTGCCGATATTGACGAGTATGTGGAGAGCTGAGGCAGAATTCGGTGTTGTAGCTGGACATCTTGAATGCAAGCTCCATAGCTGCATAGCATGACATGGCTCTACCCTCCTTGGAAATTCTAAATGCCCATTCGTGCCATCAAAAGTGTAATTTCTTCTTTCAAGGAGATTTTAAATTTGCGCGTAATTTGGCAGACAGCAAGCATAGAGCCCAGGACCAGCATTAGCCATTGTAGCTCCTGAAATAATAAGTGTGCACTAGAAGCTCTACACAGCATCTTTTAGATGCAGATTTTCAAAATGATAAGGTTGCCCATTAGTAGAATAAATTCAGCTCTCACCTAGAAGTGATCTGACTTTAGCACGGTTTCCAGCTGGCGGACGAACAGTTGAGAGGAGAGGCAGCACCAACGGCAGGCATGGCAAGAGTTCATCCACAGAAGCTGGGTGTAGGCTGTTTGCAGTGCGGGGAAATTCCATGGTGCCTTTTCCCCCTTGCGATGTAAGAACTTTCAAAATCCAAAGCTGATCCTCTACCTTTCTGCTTGCAATGTCCTTGTGCAGATGCCCATCTGATCTGCAAGACAGTACCTTTATTCCAAGAAGATTGTAAGACGTTGAGTATATTCCTTTCGAAAGTGTTTTGTGCTCTCATTGTACACTTGCATGTCTGCAAGCAACTTTGCTGAAGTACACGTGCAAAGTAATAGTTATCTGATAGTCAAAAGTCAAAACTAATTTGCATCGTATGCAGCTATGACTTCTGGAACAAAATGAGTACCCTAATAAATGTAACTGAATTCATACTTGTTGCATACAGTCCAGTATATAGTCTTATATGTTATTCAGAAAAGGTGAAAGAAACCTGGGACAGTACGGAGTACTTATTACGAAACTTACGACAAAGTGGAGTATAAGGTACAGGATGATGTTTCAAAGTATAGTGTAGAGTATAAGGTACAGGATGTAGAAGGCAGTGGTCCTCACCTTTTGTCCCATGCTGAAAAAGAAGCAAATATGCATGGATTGTTTATGGAAGTTGCCAATATTGACGAGTATGTGGAAAGCTGAGGCAGAATTTGGTGTTGTAGCTGGACATCTTGAATGCAAGCTCCATAGCTGCATAGCATGACATGGCTCTACCCTCCTTGGAAATTCTAAATGCCCATTCGTGCCATCAAAAGTGTAATTTCTTCTTTCAAGGAGATTTTAAATGCCATGAGGAATCTGGAATAAGTCCATCTGATGATATCAAAACATCGATGTGCCGACTCAGGCCAGGAGATGATTCTCTGGTTCCTGTTTGGTCCGAATAATCCTGTACATGCATACAGCTGTATTATGTGGACAAGAGACGAAGTAGCAAGAAGTGAATACATGACAGTTGTATGAAAATGGAAACGGACATTAATATATGAAAATAGAAACAATTGTCTGAAAAAGAATAGGGATGTCATGCAGAAATGAAACCACCAACCTTCTGTAGCTTTTGATCATGCATGTTGTGGTAAAGTTTGCAGCGGCAATTTGCCATGTCTAGATCATTCTAAGGGGAAACTTCAATAAGTGAGTTGTGAAAGTTGTGTATAAATACAATTGGAGAAACAAATACTAACTATTCAGCACGCATGTATAGGAACTATGCCGATAAGAAAATGAACTAGGGTCCTGTAGAACAGGTCCAGCGAAATAGTTTTCAATCAAGGGTGAAGAGTGAAGTAGTACTAGATACTCCAACTGCCATCAAGGAAAAGCAAATAAAGAGAAGAACGAAGATTGCTAATGACCTGCCTCTACCTCCCCAGGTTTCGTACTGCTGCATTGTGATGTTGAACCAAAGAATCTTTCTCCAGCTATGTGCTCACCACTCAGAGAAGTATCGTTGAACATGAAATGACTCATCGTGAGCCTTTGGCCAAGCCGAGGCAAGGCGCCATGCAGGGGAGGCTAACTCTTGGAGCTTTAAACATACCTCCAGATCTTTGGAGAATATATGCATGAAAAACTGACCATAGATATCATTCACAAAGATCGTACAGCTTCAACAACAACTAGGCCATCTGGAGGTTGATAGGTGCTCTACAAGTCCATGCAGCAAAGAAGCAACTATAAGTGAAAATAATAATATAATATGAAAAGTAAGATTCCATCTTCTTATAGTGCTCAATGGAATGTTGTGAACATAAAGTGGATGCTTCACAACTAATATAAATTTACGAAGGACTGCTCTGTTCTTTCCACAGGAAAAAAAATCATTTGATAGCCTTCCACCATACTGTAGTTTCCACCTAGTTGTAGATCAACAAAGCTCTCTTCTCTAGTTGTCAGCTCATTTGTAATACTGAACAATGTCACGAGGCAGGGATCCTTTGGCATTGAGCCAGGTAATTGGTGATGTGTTGGATCCTTTTGTAAAGTCAGCAACAATGAGGATTAATTATGGTGACAAGGAGATCACAAATGGCACCGGACTACGAGCATCAGCAGTGCTCAATGCACCACATGTTGAGATTGAAGGCCATGACCAAACAAAGCTCTACACACTTGTAAGTGAGCATGATAGATTGTAGGATCATGATATGTAGTGTACAGGTGTTTTTGGCATTGCATTAGGTAACGTAAACATGACTTTAATTCCAAGAAAAAGGTCAACTAAAAATATTACTCTCATGAGAGAAGAGGTAATGCCTAATATAACTAGAGGGGTTCTTAGAGTGATCCATGCACATCAAAACTAACTAATTTATTATGTATATGATTCTTTTCACTTTCAAAAAAAATATACAACACAGAGATGCTGTTCTACTTAAATAATCTATACAACTTGCACAATTATTGGTTTATGTACATATCACTTTCAACAATCTAGGAATTGTTGATTAGGTTGCACTAAATGTTGTTGTGGGAACAAATACAGATTATCCCTTCGGATGGTTTTGTTGGTTATACAAAGAACACATAGAATCCTTTTGCTGATGATCAAGTTCATGTATCCTACATGCTATTTAAGAATATGCTTCTGCGCCCTATCTTGTCTGTACTCTCTGGTCATATCATTCACAAAGATCGTACAGCTTCAACTACAACTAGGCCATCTGGAGGTTGATAGGTGCTCTACAAGTCCATGCAGCAAAGAAGCAACTATAAGTGAAAATAATAAGTTACACACTCTAAACAACTGAATTGACGTGTGCATAGAATGCCCCTACCACTGTACTGCCCATGGAATGTACCAAAAATTTCAAGCCTAGCCTTCGTGGTAAGCCAAAAAAGAGAAACTAAGAAAGGTGTACACAAGTTAAATTACTCTCATGCCCCTACCACTCTTTCTTGCTAAGAGATACATGAGTTGCTTAAGAACTTGAGTTTATCACAACTTATGCTGCTTTTCGTTTAGAAAAACACCATCCAGTAAGGTCAACAAAGAACCATCTTTTTTTCTCCTTTGTGATGTAGAATCAAGTCTCGGATCCTTTATAATACATGTAACTGCACCTATCAATATATAAATGCTAAAGTTCAAAGTTCCATCTTCTAAGGTTATGGTGGATCCTGATGCACCAAGTCCAAGCAAACCAGAGTACAGGGAATATCTACAATGGTGAGAGCTTATTATATTTACTATTCAAGTATGGTGTTGCATTGCATCTTTTCTAAACTCTGGATAGCACCACCTTTCACAAAATGCAAATGAATACTACTTGCCACCTTTTTTTATGTTTGTAGTTCAAGAACCCCTTACCTAGATAACCTGCAGGATTGGATGCAGCCCTCTCAAAAAAGGAGGGGGGTGTTTCTTTTCCATCCATCAACATCTGAAGAAATCTTGTTGTGTATGCTATTGGGTAAGAAAGCACAGTTTCTGCGATAGCGTAAATTCTTTTTCCTATAACTGTAGTTCACTTAACCTAAATCTCTTTGTTCACTGTCAGTTTATTGTCATCATTTATTAGTTTCCAGTTAAACTGATATATGTAACTTGGAAATGAAATAAGTAATAATCACAATACTTTCTAATTCATTCATCAAGAAGATATTTTACAAACTAGACATGGACAAGGTACTCTGAAAAGCACTATAGAAAAAACTGTCAATTATTTACTTCATGGATAGATTAAAGAGAAAATAGTAATGAACCTCACATTCTAACCTGGCTACCTTAAGATCACTTGTTATGATTATAAAACATAGCATGGTAAATTTAAAATCTTCATAGTATTTATTAAATAAGGCATTATTTACAAGATTGACATGAAAAATATCACATGCATGCATGCAAAAGTTGCTTAGACTAGAGTTCAAAGAACTCATCAAAAGAACCAAGTGTTATCACTACCACTTATATTATGTACCACTGGCATATATTGCTAAAGCAATACTTAGCATGCTCAACTGACAATTATAAATGTTTAATTTACAAGGAGATTATAAGCTTGAGCATTGTGGTTAAGACTATCTAGAAAAATCATAAACTATGAGATTTGTGGCTAGGAGTATCTAGAAGTTGACCAAACTAGCAGAAGGTATCAATTCATAAACTTCTAATATTATGGTCCAATGTAACATGATAGAAGATAGCTATTTGCAGAAATGAAGTTTTTTGTTTGGTTAATTGATCAAATTCTAGATTGCTACTTCCTACTAAGAATCAACCACCGGAATATATAAAAAAATCATAGAATAGATTATATTTATTAGTGTGATCTACGAAGGGGCACCTCACTTGTCATTGACACAAACACTCCAGTTAACCTCTTAAATGAACATTAATCTTCTGATTCATGTATGGTAATCATAGTTGTGTGCTTAATTTTGTCGTAAAAAGTTTAATTACTGAATTATCTGTATTGTGCATTAGTGAATGTAATGCTTATTAAAGGTGGCCCCTGTTTCTTTCCTTATTATCTGCTTTCTACAGGTTGGTGACAGATATACCAGAGGCAAGAGACGTCCGTTTTGGTGGGTAACACATTATCTAACCTATTCTTACTCAATCAGCATATAAGATACAGATCTTCAAAGTTTCTCTCTGACTAGATCTTGAACATTTTTGTTACAGTAACACAAAAGGCAAACAACTCAAGATTCACATTATATCACAATCAGATATACATAACCCATGTCATCTTCCACTTAATGTAAAAGTTTTTCACAAGCACCTTGCTCTTAGCAATGTAACAAAATCATATAGTCAGTTAAATCTATGTCAAATGACAAAACATTTGATGATAGAAAGAAACAACTATGGAAGAACTAATGCAATGTAACACGTTAGTTTGACCAAATAATTGATATGAACTTAGCAAAGACATATGAGGCTTTTACAAAGACACGAAGTAACAGTTTTGGTGAGCAAATGGTTACATTAATTTCCTTTGAGAGATACTATGTAACACGTCATTTACAACGAGACATTTATACATGTATGCCATGTTGCATGCTTCTGTTATTGTACATGACACCCATGCTTAGTAGTACCAATGTCACATTTTGAAGAAAATTGTGTGTATGGACTTGTAGTAAATTCAATAATTTGTACTGAACTAAGATCAATTAATAGTTGTCTAAATCGCCCCCCTACCAGTTGCAAGTGGTGTCATGTAACATACCATAACCTGACATCTACATCAAGTACTATCAGTGCCGAGCTAGGTGAATTTACTGTAGGTTAAATGGAAAAGGTGAATTTACTGTGATCCTTCCTTCCTTTTCTGTTTTCCCCCTAACTCTAATTTCTGTTTTTGGGTTTCACCTCTAGCCTACCCCAACTTGCTTGGGACTAAAGGCTATGTTGTTGTTGTTGTTGTTGTTGTTAAATGGAAAAGGTGACATTATTTTTTTCATCAGACATCCTGATTTGGTTCGATCTCCTTAATTGCCATAATGGCTGCAAGTCACTTCTTTTTACTACATTTTCATAATTCTCTAACCTTTTATATTTAGCATCATTCAGCAATTGAGAAGAATAGGATTGGGTAACCTTATTGAAGACTAAACTACACATAATAATTTAACAAATGCATACCTATGAATCAAATGCAAAGCACCTTAGAGAGAGGGGGATGGGCCCCACTCTAATATGTGACTGCACCTATTTTGATGCAGGTTAAGCAGTTGGACGGTTGTTATCTGCCCAACAGTGCCTCAAGTTGAGTATCTGAGATCATGTTATTTTCTGTGGGGCCCACTTGATCACCTTAGTCAGTGTAGCGAGGCTTCTACAGGAAATCAAGTAGATGGATATTGTTACCTGCTTCACTGCTTGACAATATGCAATGGTCGGCAGATGGTATCTTCTGTGTGGGCCCAAGGAAATAAAGGATAAAGCTATATATAAAATCTTTGAGGCATCCTACAGAACTTTAAACGTTAGAACTTCCATTTCCAGACAAAAATAAAATTGTGAAAGAGCTTTGTGGTTAGATTGAGACCATAAGGTTTCCAAATTGCTTTCTGGTATAGGGTCCCCTTCAAGAAGCTGCCAACTAATCTCACAAGTCTTACATATTAGCATGGGGATAGAAAAACATACTAATGGTTATCAGTTATTGCAAACACTAGTGTTGTAACTTTTTTGAGAACTGCATCAGGGACTTCTTGGAAGTCAGGCAGCATTAACGGAGTCATAAACATATCTTTAGTTGGCCCAATATTCTGATAGGCTTACCAAGTTCTGTTTTTCTTAGGCCAGCAAATAGACAAACTTTTTTTGGTAATCATTCAAGACGACAAGAAAATTTGAAGTGAATTTTGAACAAATTACAAAACTAAAATATCATAATCATAATATACCTCATGCATTTTGTGAATTTATGATTCACTGTTGATGGTACCTAAGGCCAAAGGGTGCTTAGCCTAGTGGTTAAGACACTCGAGCGGCACTCCACAGGTCCTGAGTTCGAATCCCCGTGGGAGCGAATTTCAGGCTGTGGTTAAAAAAATCCCCTCATCAGTCCCGTGTGCCAAAGCACTAGTTAAGAACCGGCCCAGGTCGGCCTGAGGACCGTGTATGGCCCAGGCAATTCCCAGGGGTTACGGATCTTAGTGTCAGGGCGGGGCCAGGGTTCCGGGATTTTCTCGGTCGGGGAAGCCGAGGCTTCTTCTATAATCATAATATACCTCATGCATTTTGCGAATTTATGATTCACTGTTGATGATACCTAAGCACTCAGAATGATTTATCTCCCTTTGCGTGTATGGTTAATAATGGGAAGGTTCCACCTGTTGATAATATACGTGTAGCTTTGGATGATACAAGGGTCTATGCTATAGGTAGCAATAACTCCATAACCAAAAGCTATTTGTGTGGGTGGGTGGGTAGGATGGTGCCACTGAACTCAATGTTGAGGATCAGATAGTGAAAAACAGTTAGAAAAGTCAGTACTGAAAAAATGGCTATAGCTAGCCTTTGCCTTAAATATTGAAATCACAGCAAAGCTTTCTAACAAGGAATACACATTTTTTCAGGCAATGAAATAGTTCCCTATGAAAGCCCAAAGCCACCTGCTGGAATTCATCGAATTGTTTTTGTGCTATTCAAACAGCAAGCACGACAAACAGTTTATGCACCAGGATGGCGGCAAAATTTCAACATCAGAGACTTCTCAGCAATATACAATCTCGGAGCACCAGTTGCTGCATTATACTTCAATTGTCAAAAGGAGAGTGGTGTTGGTGGCAGAAGGTAGGACAGAAACTTCCTATTTTAGAATAATACAACTGTAGATGTTAGACACTAAATCACACAAAAACCGAAAGGCCCTCCCTCTAGATAGAATCTCACACAAGCACAAAGTCTACAAAGATTGAAGTATCAACATCTAGAAGAGGAATACTCTAAACCTAACAGAAATAATTTGCTTCTTATAACATAGTGAACAGTTTCAAAGCTTAATTTCCTTGGTTTGGAACATATGATTTTTAGGAGAGAAGTGTGTTTTCCTAATGTTCTGCAGGCCATAATCAAGCTATGTATCTTAACTGGTGTCTTTAGCATTAATAGGGACAACTCATCACTTATATATGCAAAAAATAAAAGGCTCTAACCCATTTAGTCATGAATAATTGTGCTTGGTCACCCCATCAGACAACAGCTATTTCAAGAAACAAGTGATACTGCCTAAAAAAATAAAGACACAATAAGCAGTAGAAAGAAGATCATGCTCCACCCCCTTATACATATGCAAGAAAGAGGCACACAGAAATTCACAATCAATATAAACAACTCTCCCTCTGTTTACTTATATGAAAAATCAGACATGTTGTTCTAGGAGAATAGTTCCTTTAGACTTTACCAGTTCTTAACAATATTATATGGGTGGCTTAACAGGTTCCTGGGATCAAGCTGAAGTACAGATACAGAGAAACATCTACAGCAAGGAGCACCATAAACAACTCAGAAACTAAATTCCACATAAAACAGTTGAAAACATATGACATGTTAGTTGACAGTTAAGCACTAGAGTAATTGACTTATATCGTATGAAAATAACTACCATTTGGAGGTCATCTTCTTATGTCACCAGCCTCAGTAAAAGATTACTATGTTCAAATTAGCAATCATAAGAAAAGTTGTTCAGTTGCAAATATCACTGGTGTTCCAAAGTTCAATTATCAAAAAAATTTATTCAAGTAAATTTTCTTGGTGGTTCTTCAAGCAGAATGAAGGAGGCCATGGATGTGACATCCTGCCCATTGGTGTTCCAGTATTCAAGTATCATCCTGCATGGTAGGTTCTCCTCCATGTTTTTTCTCCCTGAACCTTGCAGATGCAAGATCTGCAGTTCTGAAGGCCTTATAAACTGGAATTTGTGTGACAATTTTATTTTCGTCAAAGAACATGGACTGCATATCCCTCGTGATGGCATATATACCAAGAAGACCATGAGACCTAAAAGTAAGATTAGAAAGGGAAAGAGCTACAGGACTAAACAGAATTACAGAACAAAAGAAAATCAATGTAAGATAAACCAATGAATATAACAGATGCCAAATCAACCAAGCAAATCAATGCAAGATCAACCAAGGAAGGAAACCAATATAACGGATATCTTTTTTTTTGCGGGTAATATATAACGGGTATCTTGTAAAAATGGCAGCTACATCTACACACAGATTAACACAATACATCAAGAATGATAAACAGCAAAATTTTCTGTTACAAGAGCAAACACTTTCTATTCTTCTTAATACAATGATGATACACAGCTCTCCTACTTATTCGAGAAAAATAAACAGTAAAATTAAAAGCACTTGAGCTTACCATGGCCATACAGAGAGCCTGTCCGATCAAACGAACCAACGCGTCGAGAAAAACCCACACATAGCACAGCGCACTTTGATGTTATGATAATGCGTGATAAAATAGCGCACCAACTGACAACTAGAAGATTGGTCCGGTTCTCTCTAACTGCTGATGAGTGACGACCTCACAAACCCAGCGTCAATTCCAACAACGACACGCCGCGCAACGCGACTAGGAAACTCAACCGACTACCAGCACAACGAAGTGAGCTTTGAACCGTGCGCCTCCCCGCCTCACCCGCCGCCGCCGGGGGCGGGCGCGCTAGTCACCGTTCGACACCGCCGCAGCGATACCGAATCGCCAGCGCTAAAGCCATCGGAGAATCCCGAGGAAAAGGGAGAGGATCGCGGGGAAACGGGGACCCGGACCGGAGGAGGTACATTACCGTTGAGGGGAAGAGAATCACGGCTCGACGATTCGACTCGGCCGAGGCGAGAGGATGCCGTTCAGGTTGCTCCTGGGGAAGGCGACGGCGGAGGAGATGTGGATGGAGAAGGCGCTGGCCACTGGCCCGCTGGCGTTGGTTTCATGGAGGCGAGGCGGCGGTGGCCTACCCGCCTACGGCGTCCACGCCGACGAGGAGGTGGGAAGTGGCTGCTCAGTCAGTCAGTCGTGACGGGGAGGACGGCGAAGTGGGACTGACTAGTGATGAGACTGCGAAGGAGTGGCCCAATGGGCTTAGCCTGCGGAATGCAATTGGGCCGCATCGGGCCGATTTGGGCCCCTTGATATCCACATCCAAGGAGGACTGGTTGACTAGCTTTCGACGAAATTTTGAGCAAATCCCGCTCTTCCGAACAAACCCTTGTGCTATCGTGTCATCGCTTCGATCAACCAATGAATATAACAGATACCAAATAAACCAAGCAAATCAATGCAAGATCAACCAAGGAAGGAAACCAATATAACGGATATCTTTTTTTTTGCGGGTAATATATAACGGGTATCTTGTAAAAATGGCAGCTACATCTACACACAGATTAACACAATACATCAAGAATGATAAACAGCAAAATTTTCTGTTACAAGAGCAAACACTTTCTATTCTTCTTAATACAATGATAATGATACACAGCTCTCCTGCTTATTCGAGAAAAATAAACAGTAAAATTAAAAGCACTTGAGCTTACCATGGCCATACAGAGAGCCTGTCCGATCAAACGAACCAACGCGTCGAGAAAAACCCACACATAGCACAGCGCACTTTGATGTTATGATAATGCGTGATAAAATAGCGCACCAACTGACAACTAGAAGATTGGTCCGGTTCTCTCTAACTGCTGATGAGTGACGACCTCACAAACCCAGCGTCAATTCCAACAACGACACGCCGCGCAACGCGACTAGGAAACTCAACCGACTACCGGCACAACGAAGTGAGCTTTGAACCGTGCGCATCCCCACCTCACCCGCCGGGGGCGGGCGCGCTAGTCACCGTTCGACACCGCCGCAGCGATACCGAATCGCCAGCGCTAAAGCCATCGGAGAATCCCGAGGAAAAGGGAGGGGATCGCGGGGAAACGGGGACCGGACCGGAGGAGGTACATTACCGTTGAGGGGAAGAGAATCACGGCTCGGCGATTCGACTCGGCCGAGGCGAGCGGATGCCGTTCAGGTTGCTCCTGGGGAAGGCGACGGCGGAGGAGAGGTGGATGGAGAAGGCGCTGGCCACTGGCCCGCTGGCGTTGGTTTCATGGAGGCGAGGCGGCGGTGGCCTACCCGCCTACGGCGTCCACGCCGATTGTGCCTAAGCTTTGAGCGCTTGGAAAGAAAAATGCCGGACGCGAGCTAACTAGAGCCGGGATCGGATGAGCCGTGAGACCGCCTACGCCGTCGAAGGGACACGGCATCTTCCTCTCCTCTCCTCGCTTCAGTTGTTCGTAAGTTCAAAATACCCGGCTAAAATCTTCCTGAGTCAAAAGGCGTACAATGAAACAATTTCACAAACACGAAAGGCACAATCAAAATCCAAACTTGTCTTATGTATAAAACAACACCCTAAAAGCTAAGATACATATGGCCCAAACTTGTCAAGCGTCACCTTCGGGCGGAGGCGGGGCGGCAGTATTGGCGTCTCCTGGAGCGGCGGCCTCGACGGCAGCGGTCGGGGGGACCGACGTAAGGGCTCCAAGGCTGTCGTCGTCTTGGCGCGCCGAGGCGATGTCCTCCTCCAGAGACCTCATCGCGTCGGCCTCGGGGTCGGCCTCGACGGCGGGGGTGGCCGTAGCCTCAGTGGACTGACTATTGAGCTTAGCCTCCGGAATGCAATTGGGCTGCATCGGGCTGATTTAGGCCCACTTGATGGATATCCACATCCAAGGAGGCCTGATTGTACTAGATTACGACGAAAATTTCCGGAGCAAATCCCGCTCTTCAGAACAAACCCCTGTGCTCTCCTGTCATCGCTTGGATTAAAAGAGGGCGACCGTCGTGCTATTGCAGAAATTCAAGAGGGGTAGCAGGGTTTTTCGTTTGTTTAATCTCTTTTGTAAACAGGGGGCAATGAGGCAGCTCATTTATATGCGAGTATGATCTCGGTGTCTCTCCCTTCACTATTCTAGAGCAGTTGTTTTCCGATGGTTAACGGAAGCAACTGTCAAGGATTGTAATCCTATGATTAATTAATAAAGCTCTCATGATTTACCTAAAAAACAAATCCTAAATCCATGTCCCCTTGCAATTGCAACACACTGCGATGACGAGGGCAAAAAAAACTCCATTCGCCAATCCATGCCTCTTGTCAAATGGAAGATATTATAATTTCGTATTGACAAAAAGGGCAATTTGGTTCCCGTGTAAAGATTAACTTGGGTGTCTATCTCATAGCCAATGCCACAGCTCTTAGAGAGTTTTGAGAAACGATAGTAAGAGATGGTCAGCGTTTTACACTCAAGTGACGTCGACGAAGGGTGCCGTGCCTACCACGCATTGCTATCTTGAGATACAACGGATTATAATTTGTAACATGAGGTCCACCACTTTTTTTTCTATTTCGTTGACTTGCAGGAACAAAAGTCGCCTACGATGATGGTGCATTAAACAACAACAAATGTCGCCGAAAAAGATTAGTATTCCTTGAAATAAATACACAACGCTAGCAGGATAAGATCAGATGATAGTTCACTTAACAATGTAATGAAAGCATACATAGATACACCACTTTAAGAGCTCAATACATGACGCCATTGATGACAAAGACAAACATAAGTAGCTGTCTATGGTCGTATTCTCTAATACAATGCTGATGTAGGAGAAACTTGTCAAAGCCTCAAAGGTGATCTTATTAGGAACGCAAGTACACGGTGGCATTAGAGCATTTTAGATGCAGCTCGAGTGGCGCAGAATATTCTCAGCTGAGTTGTGAAACCACTATACAATGAAGACAAAAAGGAAACACAGAGACCATATCAATATCTTTTTCTATGGATAAAAGCTCTAACACTTAATAATAAGCTAGAACAAGATACCACAAATTCAAATTTCATACAACGTCGTTCAAATTCTAAATAAAAAGGAATATGCAACAATAAGGGGGATTGGATTTTAGGCAAGAAATACAGCCTGATTGCGCGTCTGTCTTATTTTTTTTTGCGCATCTGATAGCACCTAACACTCTTCCTTCTCTAGCCTATGCACCCCATTTCTACTCGTCCGTTTCTATCTCGGTTCGCCATCAACTCTTTTGCCATTTTAGGGTTCTTTCTACCACAAACACTGCTCATCACCCTCCACCATCCATGGCTAAACAATGCAAGTTTTTTTTTCCTTAGCACCTCCCCTCCGAAAGAGTTTAAATTTAGGATGGGAGGTGGTAACGGAAAAAAAAATTAGAATATACCTATATCATCTTGACCATTCGTCTACATTGCTATTTAGTCCATTTACATGGCGTGTAAAATACACTGTGGCTAGTCCCTGTTTATCAATCGTTTATCCAATTTAATGGCTGTTTAATATGTTTAAATTACCTTTTAATAATTTTAATAAATAGCTAAATTATAGATGACCAACTGTTTAATGTTTAGAAAAAACATGATTCCATCAATATTTGATTATTTGGAACATTGAACAATATACATTTTGTAAATTGAGTCATCAAGAAAATTGAACTAATTCCCTTAATAGCAATCCAACCGTCGGGTCAGAACCCGTTTATTCAAACAGCGCTTGAGTTGCGTCGCCCAAAAAGATAGCGGCCCAAGCGGCGCCGGGGCCCGCAAGCAGCGACGCTGACCAGCTGGTATATAAAAAAGATGTAAATAATTGCACACGCCGGCGCTGGTTTGTTCTCATTCGCAATCTCGCACATTTCGGACGCGCGACGTTGGCGTCTAGGAAGGGGGCCAACAACAGAGAGGAGAGAAGCAAGCAATGGCGCCGCCGCCGCGGTGGCTGCGGCGGGAGGTGTTCGTGGGGCTCGCGCTGGGCCAATTCGTCTCCCTGCTCATCACCTCCACCGGCTTTTCCTCCTCCGAGCTCGCCCGTCGAGGTACGTTGCGCCGCCGCCGTCTGTGCTGTCCCCGTGCGCCGGCTATGACGCCCTGTGTATCTTGTCTCCCCTTCCTACGTATAGCAGTTCTCGTGGAGCACAGCACTTGCAAAAATATTGGATTTTGTTATAGCTCTGAACGGAAAAGCTGTCCTTTTGGTTTGCTGCGCCTTCAATTGTGCCACGATCTTAGCTCACAAGTCCTTCATGGTTTGCTTGGCTAAGAAACCGGCATTTGGCTCCTATAGCTTCAACTGCCAAAGTGCCAATGCAAGTTTGTCTGGTTTCTTTGTGTGTTCACTGTTCAGGAAAATAAAATGTTACAGAGAGTCACAGAGATGCCATGAAAGATAAGACTGAATTGGGACAATTGGAAATTATGCCTTTTCTTTTCAGGTGTCAATGCACCTACGTCACAGTCACTGCTGAATTACATCCTTCTTGCACTTGTTTATGGTGGGACACTGATATACAAAAGGCACCATTTGACGGTATGTCTGCATGCTGCTTTTCCATTCAGAGATCTGCCTAAAGACTAATTCGGTCAAATTGTTCATCTGGGAAAATGGCAACTAATTAAAATTTTTATTCTTCTAAAAAGGCTAATCATGAATTTTTCTTTGGCTCTTATGCTTCATATAAATTTATACGGCCCAATGAAAAATAACAGACTGAAATAATTAATTATTTTACACTCTAAAAAGTTGTGATCACCAGTAGCGATGCTATTTTGGGTTTCAGGATAGCAGAATAACCTTTTTAGTTGAAATACTGTCTGGATAAAGGTTGAGATGCTATTTTGGGGTTTGAGCACATGCTCAACCTTTAAATTATTCCCCTGGACCAGTAGTTTGTGTTAACTGTTTCTCTTCTTGTATGATTGATGCATGTACGTTGCATGTTTAACGCATCTAGCCCTTCTAACCAGGACAAATGACTAGTCTCTTTATGTTAGAAAGGATCTTATGCTTATTCTGGTTCTATTCTTTACAAGTTGCTCAGGTTATTTGCCACCAGTGTTTATGTGGTGATGAAGTGGTGTATATTTTTTATACTGAAGGAAAGCATGAAGTGTTTTCTGTTTCCTTTTTCTGCAGATCAAGTGGTACTACTACTTGCTGCCTGGCATCGTAGATGTGGAAGCCAACTATATTGGTATGCAGTTACCATTAGCGAATGTAAAAAAGGCAAACATGTTCGAACTGGAGTTTCTTTTTCTTTTAGTGTGTATATACTAAGTTGAGTTGCTTTCCCCCCACAGTTGTGAAGGCTTATCAGTACACATCATTGACGAGTGTAATGCTTTTGGATTGCTGGTCAATTCCATGTGTCATTGTGCTCACTTGGATCTTCTTGAAGACAAAGTATGGGCTGAGGAAATTCATTGGCGTTGGAATTTGCGTAGCTGGCCTTGTACTGGTAGTGTTTTCTGATGTGCATGCCTCCGATCGAGCAAGTAAGAATTTCATTATTGCCAAATATGGACGTTACTACAAAGTTACACATTGATGTATCCTTAGCTCAGCTAGAGATTTTCTACTAAATATCGGCATTTCAGTTTGGTTCTTCGGTGCCCAGTTTTTGGTGGTCTTAGCAGCGCCATGCCTGATCCTAAAAGCCTAGAACATGGCACAAATGGATAAAAAGTGCTGAATTTATCACAAAGCAGGAGCATAATGTGTTTAATTTTTACTTTACACTTTTGAGTGCCTTGCAGAAGGACCCAACCCCTTGAAAGGTGATTTGCTTGTCATTGGAGGGTCCATGCTTTATGCTGTTAGTAATGTTACTGAGGTAAGAAGTGACTGCACTTAACTTTGTTCAGTGAACACTACCATTCTCCTTTAGTATCTTTATCATTTGGACTTGATACTTGTTAGGAAATGCATGATTTCTAGTATTTTTCCAAGTTTTTGAAACTAATATGTTTATTCATCAATATATGATAATTGTCGCTGCAATTTATTGCTAAACATCTCATTGTCTTCGAAATAAAGTAGAATTATATATAGAAAACTTCAAAAAAAAAAGAAAAGAAAACTTCAAAGATTTCTGTCTACGAAATTTCAGGAGTATTTTGTCAAGAAAAGCAACAGAGTTGAGGTGATGGCAATGCTTGGTGTTTTTGGAGCAATTATAAGTGGCATACAGATGTATCCTTTGGCTTCTTAAAAGAAAACTTGACCTCATGCAGTAATTTCTAATTTCCTTTCCGCACAATAATTTTTTTCTGCAGAACATAAGATTCTGTTAATGTTGATAGATTTAACTACATCGCCCCTTGCCTGCCAGATTTTTAGTGGTTCATTTTTTTATATCTGTTGATACACAAAACGAAGGCTCAATCACCAATAACCTGTAGCAGTGCGCCTCCCTTTTAAATGCAGCCCAGAATCCGGAAGCATTCACGGTTGTGGTTAGGCCAAAATTAGGAACTTGGGAAACAGGGATTCTTTTGATCATAGACCAAACAAACTTAATTTCATTTCAACTTTACACATCAGAGGAAAGAAGTATACTCCCATATTCCATTTCCTTGACAATGCTACAGAAGCATACTTGAACGACAAGAGCTCAGGTCAACCCACTGGAATGCTGGTGCTGTAAGTCTTCTTCCCTCACTGCACTCCAAAAAATTATTTATGGGCAAACAATGTTCCATTAATTCACCTTGTCCGTGATGAATCATTTTTGACTCTGTACTTTTATCTTTTCAGATTCTTCCATTCCTAGGATTCGCACTGGCAATGTTCTTGTTCTACTCAACAGTACCCATTATACTCAAGGTATAAACCACTGTCCTCTTGCAGATAAATTCATGGTTGTCCTGAAGAAATTTTCAGAACAGACCAACATTTGATATTTTACAGATATGTGGTGCAACCATGCTAAATCTTTCACTACTGACCTCAGACATGTGGGCCGTTTTAATCCGTATCTTTGCTTATCATGAGAAGGTATGAACACATGGATTCCTTTCTCCATTAATTCATCACAATAGCCATTCATAAATTGATCTGGTTGAAGCAAACTCTGCTTGTCTGCACTCTGCAGGTTGACTGGATGTACTTTGTTGCTTTTGCCTGCACAGCAGCTGGCCTTGTCATATACTCATACAAGTATTGTGCCTTTTCAGTTTTCTGTTCTCTGAGCATGGATATGTACTATGATACCGCACTGGTGTCAATACTCACCACTTAACTGCTGCTAACAGGGGCTCAATGCAGCTTGCCGAAGAGAATGCACAGGTTACAGGGGCCGGGGACGAGGAGGCTGCAACGACAAACCGCACAGAACAAGTTCCTGGTATTGAAGATGACGGGCCAGCCTCCAACAAGGAGTTCTCATCAGCTGCTTCTGCCTCAAGGTAGTACCGTAGTAGGCAACTGTCTACCAAACCGAACCTGAAATAGAAAATTACACAGTTGGTTGTGAAAAGCGTGATACTCTTTTGGTATGTACCAGATGTGAGAAAGAAAAAGGGATAGTAACTAGAAGTACATTGCATAGTATGCTTCCTTATTGATTCTACAATTTTGTATAAACACGAAATGGAAATGCATTTGTTAATGTTGAAGTAGATGGATATTGTTTTTCTCTCATGCTATCATGCATCGTGTCTGGAGGAAATCTCAGTCTTCAGGGTCAGTAGAAAGTGAAGGGAAAATTGTCACAGCATGTAGGCCAAGCCGGTTTCAGTCTTCATAATCGGTATAAGGTGAAGAATTTCAGTCTTCAGGGTTGGTATATATACTTGGTAAAGAAAGTAGAGAATGAAGGTCGCAACAGACAAACGCTCAAGCGCATCTCCCTAGATTTTGCAAAATGGTCCCTCTTCTTTTGTGACTGTTAATCCTCCGCGCTCTCTTCTCCACCGGCGCGTCTCGTCGCGGCGAACGGACTCCCTCCACTCGGGCGCCTCTACCCTCCGTCTCCCCCTCCGGATCTCGCCCGCTGCGCCATCTCGCACCGAATCTCTCTGAGGTGCAGCCGAGCGGTGGCCGAGATTCGTTCGCCTTGGCGATGCTCCGATCCAAGCGGCGGACTGAAGCCGAGGAGGGTGCCTGCTCCATCTCCATGGGTATCGAGGGTCCCTCGCGGCCGGTGACGGACGGTCTCCTCGGCGCGCGTTCTCATCGCCGCGGTCACCTCGCGTCCTCACCTCTTCCACGGCCTTCGTCCGAGCTGTTCAAAATCAGATTGCAGGTAGTGTCCACTACTCCGCTACCAAAATCCCACCCACACCTAGGGTTATTCAAAATGTGCGGTGTATGTTTCAGATTTGGTGCGTAGATCTCCACTGAAAGTTTTAGGAAAAATGGAGAGAGACGGGAGCTGTGATGGAACATCAGCATTCCGTCCACTAATTCCAGGGACTAGGCGCGGTTAGAAAGAGCTCTGGCCGCTGGCTGGCCACCAAATACTTCATTTCCCCACGCTGTCAATCAAAAGGTCTCAAGAATTCAGAGAGGTAAGGATCATATAGTATTAGTATAGTTTGGAAGCGTCCTGCAATGTTTCAGAAATTCAGTCTCAAACGAATTCATTAGAGGGATAGTGAAAAAAAAGGAGAAATATCGGTAATGTCTGGTTGTTGTATGAAACGTTGAAATCCCGACCATGGTTGAAGTTTGATGCTAGCAACAGTATCAGCATGGTTGCACGTTGCATTGTGTTAATCTCCCTCCTCTGACAGTATTTAGTTTGGGGACATTTCGTCTGGGTGGGAAACAGATTACAACAACTACATCCTACAGAGTATTGAAGTCAAATTCAATCAACTATGGAAATTCATCTTTTATAGAAGAAAAAAATAGATCAATGGTAGTCCCTGCCATCAAACAGTACTGCAGCGAAACATTGGCAACATATGATATGGTAATTGTAGTAGGGAAACAATAATAATTGATTATAAAAGCACTTTATATGGATCCATCTTGTTGAGACTGATCGTGGAGAATATTTAGAAGCCAATCTCATGCAACTTCCTTTTATGAGTTATGGTTTTGCAATCTCTTTTGCGACCTTGAAAAGGATTGAGATTTTGTTTTGACCATCCTTCTCCTCCTGCTAGGGGCACCAGAACTTCCCATCATGGATGCCTGCGCCATCGTCAATGGTTGTGAAATCGCTGGACGAACCGAGCAATACATCGAGGTTTGTGGGCACCGGATTTTCCTTCTGTAATCCAATGCATGTATTTGATCGTCATAGAAACCATCTGTAATTTTGGGTAGCAGCCTCCTGATATCATCCCTCTCAACCAGCTCAAATTGGCTGGAATACTTCTGAGACAAGAAGTAGGGAGACACATGGCACACCATCTCAAGAGGAATGCCGCCATTCTTCATAGGAGATGACGGCCTGCCGATGGATGGTGAGGCATAACAAGATGCGGTAAGCTGAATCACTGGATGGGGCAGTAGCTTTCCTGCACCTCGATGCTCATAACCCGTAGATAGCAGCCAATCATTATGGCAGTGGCTCTGAATGTGTCGACGGCACCATACCGATCTTTCTGAAAGATTGGAGCTCTCACCTCTTTGCCCTATTGTTTCAGTTAACAGCCTCCTGATGGCTACGCCTACAGCGTCGAATTGGGGCGGCAAGAGCTCCAAGCAACCCATGGCGATGGCCAGTATGTCCGACGCCTCCGACAGCCGGAACACGACGCACATCTTCAGGTTCTTCTCCCACATGACCTCATCCTCGTGTGACACGGCGAGACACGCCTGCTGCAGTCCGTCCCCAACACCTGTATCCAGCCATGGCCACAGCATGACAAGGTCGTGGCCGCCGCCGCCGCCGCCGCCGCTCCTCCTCCGGATGGAGAACTCCATCGATTCACCGGCGAGCAAGGACCGGATCAGCAACGGCAGGAACACGGGCCCTCTCGGACGGCCGCTGGACTCGACCAGCCTGAAGAAGCTGTCCGCGCCATCAGCGAACCTCTCGAACCTTCGCAGCGTGCTGTCATCCAGCTCCTCGGCCTCCTTGCGGCGAAACGGGACGAAGCGTCTGGCCGCTTGGATCAGGTACTGAGAGATCGAGTTGCCTGCTGCTGCGGTTGTTTGACGGCGATTGCACTGATCCAACGCCTGCTTCTTGTACTGCATATGCAACAGGTCGTCGCCTTCCTCGGCGACACGCTTCAGCTTCGCCTTCCAGCGCTGCAACGGTGGGTGGGAGATGTGGAGGCCCTCCGAGACGGCGACGACGCTGCGGATCTTGAGCACCGCCATCTCGAGCCTCTCGGCCCTGTCCTCGGCGCTCTCGTGGCTACGTTTCTCGCCGGATAGAATAGATGATGATATTCTGCTGACGGCCTCGGTTGCCACCGCCGATCCTAGTATTTCCGCCATTAATGGGTCCTCGAGGAGAGGTCTAGCGTGTTTTCTCACCAGGAACAAAGGAGGTGCCTGTCTGCCTGATCAGATATTGAGTTCGAACTGAATTCCTGAAATTCCCCGTGCGTGCCAGTCAGACAAAGAACAGAGACACCTCGTTTGACTTGGGAAATGATTTGGAAGAAGTGACTAAGGAAATGACTGGGAAAGAGGAGCCTCATGAATTTGTAAGCATGTACTCCGTCGTAGTACGTACTACCTCCGTTTCAAATTACTATTCGTTGTTTATTTTTTCATGATCTTTGATTATTCGTCTTATTCAAAAATTTTGTCCAAATATACAAACCAATAAATTATACTTGAAGTATGTACGATGATAAATCAAGTCACATACAAAATAAATGATACTTGTAAAATTTTTTGAATAAAACGAATGATCAAACGTTAAACAAAAAAGTCAACGATGAATAGTAATTTGAAACGGAGGTAGTATATAATACACGTCGACGTCAAATTGAGGTTTTAGTTGGTTTCAGGTAGACACTGTACCTACCCTACTACCTAGTCACGAATGAGACGCAGACGTGCAGTGACTCTCGCTATTTTTTAGGAAAACGTGCAGACTCTTGCTAGTCTCAGACGTTTGTTCCAAATTTTCTGAATTACAGATCATTTTGACCTAAATATACATTTGCCCTGTTTGTTTGGTTGGTGGCTGGCGCTGGTTTTTGCTGAGAGAAAAACACTGCTGGCTGGTTGATGGCTGGTGGCTGGCGCTGGTTTTCACTGAGAGAAAAACACTGTTGGCTTCCAAACGAACAGGACCTTACGTCTAGGTATGTATAAGTAGAAATATATTTAGAAAAACTAAAGCAATCTATAATTTAGAACAGAGTAGGCTTGTCCGTGGTCTCCTGCTCCTAGGATGGCCCTATAGACACAGCTCGACACCGGCGAACGGCGATGCGACGGCTCCAGAATTGAAAATCATCCCAGTATCCAGGAGGGCAACCCGCACGCCAGAGATGCTATCAGCGATGCTATGATCTTGAATATGTGCTTCGTTATGAAATGGAGGGTTGTGAACCCGTAAAAGTACATCCGGCTGTCATGCACAAACAAGTATGATCGACCCAAATCCAGAATGCGTTTCAAACCATGCTAGGTTTGGCTATTCCTTTACTGCACTCCAGCGTTGGAGAGCACAATGAATACATCCATGCATCGTGTGTCGCCGTACTATAGGCTTGAAAAGATATGCCCGGCAACGATACATCGTGTACAGGGGGCCAACACCCACTTGTTCCCTGTAGAAATTTACACCGTACAGACATACATACAATCCCCAGAATTTGTGTTTCATCGTCTCTTCAGCGGAAAGGGCTAAAATAACGTCCTCCTGAAGAGATTGCGATGACATCTACAAGGAGACCTGATTGTAGGTGCTCAAGTCCACCACTTTGGGCTTCAACACACGCCGCCGCCGTGACTTCTCGCTTGCACCGAGCCATTTCTTGAGAAGCTCAAATACGTTCTCATCGGACAGCAGGCCACGGTGGTCCGCCTTGACGCTGACTCTTTCTTTCGCTGCAAATCCATCAGCCTGTCAACAACCATACGTGTGGCATGCGTGAGAAGCTGCTTCTGTGACTCATCCCTGATGACGTTGAGCATGATTACAAGATGTATGCTATTGCTATCCAAATGCCATGTTCCAAATGGACTAAAAGGTCCTTAAAAGAATTATGAAACTGCTACTGCTGGGTTACTGCTCATGTGCAACCTTGGTGTAAATCTGAAACTGCTACTGTTTCACTTTTGGCATTTTGGTCTGGCATGTGTACAAGCTGTACTAGGAGTCAAAACAAGGAATGGAGTGCTAGCATACCGCATGGTGTAGGATGGCTTATCAACTTACCATTGCTGATTCAATAGGAACTGTGCCATCTCCATCCACATACGTGTATGCTGGCTGAAAAGAGGGTGTCCAGGTGAGGTGTCACTACTGTGAAAAGCCATTGAGGGTATACAACTAGAGCCTGATGAGTTTCAAGCAAGAGGGAACAGTACCACTGTGTGACAAACTTCAGACAGATCTCCAATGGGGGAGCTTTTGGAGCCATAGCTGTGCAAAAATAGAAATAGTGTATTTAGAGACACAGGAACGAAATGGCATGTATCAGCTATCAGACTCACACTAGAGTATTTTCAACTAAAACAATTCTG
>OAMR01000344.1:731278-790714 GCA_900205405.1 Echinochloa crus-galli
GTCAAAACAAGGAATGGAGTGCTAGCATACCGCATGGTGTAGGATGGCTTATCAACTTACCATTGCTGATTCAATAGGAACTGTGCCATCTCCATCCACATACGTGTATGCTGGCTGAAAAGAGGGTGTCCAGGTGAGGTGTCACTACTGTGAAAAGCCATTGAGGGTATACAACTAGAGCCTGATGAGTTTCAATCAAGAGAGAACAGTACCACTGTGTGACAAACTTCAGACAGATCTCCAATGGGGGAGCTTTTGGAGCCATAGCTGTGCAAAAATAGAAATAGTGTATTTAGAGACACAGGAACGAAATGGCATGTATCAGCTATCAGACTCACACTAGAGTATTTTCAACTAAAACAATTCTGCAGTATCCTCATCAAAAAAGGTAATCTGGATATAAGTTGACAGCTCCAGCTTTGGAGCTAGAATGTTCATGTCTCTCTGGACACAAGATTGACAAGAACCTGACTCAACTTTTTTTTTGGGTCATATTCAATATTTATGGAGTACCATCCCAATTAAGTTTCTCTAGCTTAACTTCATCCATTGATTATGTTTTTTGGGAAAATTTCATACATTGATAACCTACATGCCTACAGGTAGTTCAAAGTAAGAATGATGAATTTCAGAATAAAAAATCTAGAACAGTAAGACAAGCTACATAATTATTGTACCAGCTGCCACCATAATACTTACCATACATCATATGGAGTATCATAAGACGTCCCATATATGTTGTAAAAACTCACAGTATCTGGTAGTTCAGCTTTGTCAAGAATTCGGTGGGTCTCAGTAGCCCATTTGAAGACTGGCATATTGAATGGTAGTGCTACTTTCTTCCCATTATACGTGAGCTACAGATACATAAGAAAAGAGAGTGAAAAATCAGTGGATTAAAGAGTTACCATACTTGGAGAGCTGCATAGTTATGCACATGATTGAATGCCTATCTTGTAAGTTTGTGATTCTTAAATCGGGTGGCAAATTCACTTCAGATTTGTAATATATGTACCAAAAAAACGTGTCAGAAACAACACTGCCATAAAAAAAACATAGTTGTGTTACCTCATTGTTCCTTAAAGCTTCTTCAAACAAGGATACACAATTAGTCGCTTCATATTGAACTAGCTCCACCGTTCCATCCTTTTCAGGGCTCTTACGCCAAACCTGAATAATTGGTTTTTCCTTCCAATTGAAGTTTAGATTTGGCAACATTTCATAGATTGATGGGCATTCAACAAGCTGCATACAATTGGAACAGACTTAAAGGGGGAGGAAAAGACAAACGAAAAGTTTGTAGACGCTGTTGGCCATTAGGACATGATGAAAACATTGTTTGAAAAAGCAAGGTGAAGAAATTACCAGTTGGTGCATTGCCCATCTAGAAACAAAAAAGAAGCTCTCAAAACCATAAACAAACTGCAGTCCAGTAAGTAGAGAATCATTGATACATCCTGGGGCACCTGCAGAGATAGTTATCAACATAAAACGCATATTCTGTAAAAGGACAGCAATAATGGAGGAAATCGGCTGCAAGGTCAAATAAGTTACCTTGAAATGGACAAGCAATGCAAATCCATTTGTTCACATACTTCGTGAATACCTAGAAAATGGGGAATTGAGAAATGGAGTTTCATGCCAGCAGCAAAAGAAAAAACACTCAAATATGCAAGAGAGCTACATATCATTTCATCAAAGAAGAAAAATGCCGTAAGCAAAATGATATAGCAAACATGAAAACTCACATCATGATTCAGAGACATGAAGCAGCGCACTAGCAATCCACCCATAGAATGTGATATTATATTAACCTTTTTACCTCCAGAGGTCTTATAAGCAGTTTCAAGTTTTGTTCTCAGACCAGCCATCGCTTTGTCTATCCTGCCAGGTAAAGCAATTGTTACAGCATCTTGTGCTTGCACAGCAATGAAGCGATGATCCATTCAAGTTTTTGATGTCACTAACTCCGGACTCAGCAGCAGCACACAAATAAGGCCAAATATAGGAAAATACCTGTTGCTTTGACGAAAATCATAACCATATCCAAATAGTGTGGTCCCTTTCTCGTATCCACAATTAATGAGCATATCGATCATATCGTGGAAGTGATACACCATAGTCAGACGGACAAGTTCTACAAACTGAAGCATAAAACAGAAGGACAATCAGTTGCTTAAATGCCTTTATATATACTTCATGGGCAAGGCATGACTAGCATTGTCTGATTGTCTCACCACTCAAGTTGCTTCTACCACCTACCAATACTCTACATAAACCAGAGTGCGTGTGTCTCTGGGAAGTTAGGCACCAAAAGCATGATTGAATGCACCAAAATTCCAAAAAGAGGAAAAACAATCATAAAGTTCATGGATTGCCCAAAAATCCAATTTTGTTATCTTCATGTGTCCACAATCCAAATGCAGTCTATAGTCTCTGTCCCTTTCCTTTCAACAAGGAGACAAGATGAAAAAGAGTTCCCTTCCCCTTATGGTATCGGTAAGTATCACTGGTTCCTCTATGTGGCAGTTTCATCCTGTCCCCTACCTATTGGCTCCAATTGCCAATGACTGAGTGCGAGACGACTCACTCCAAATATCTCAAGCCACCGGCCTCAAAAAAGAATACGGCCTCAAAAAAGAATATTCCATGCTTAGGAACCAAGAAATGCCACTTTTAAAAAAAATGCCTCTGACTAAACAAATCACATTTTTAATGCCTTCGAACCAACACACGGGAGCTCACCCATGAAGGATCAAGAATGTCGATGGCGTACAGCCCGTGGTCGTCCTCCGGCACGACAATCTCCACGTCGTCGTCCAACGGCTCCACGTACCCTGCGCAAGAACAAGCAGCCAGAAGCACTCCTCAGACCACCACTCCCCAACTCGATTCAGGCGTTTCATCGAACACCTGAGCCAGCACCCCATGTAGCAGCGAAGCATAGTAGCACAGGTCAAGCAGGCAAACCCACCGGTGTCGGCATTGTAGAGTGACCAGAGGTACTTCTTGAAGTCCCGGTTGGCGAAGAGGATGCGCACCCAGACCCGGAGGTCGAACTTGGGGTCGGACCACCGGCGCGCTTGCAGCACTGACCCGCCCATCCCGGACACCAGCAGCACGGGATCCTGGCATGGGGCGCGAGCGCGGGGTGGAGTGCGGGCGTGGTATTAATGGGCGCCCCATGGGCTGGGGCGCCGCGCGGGCGGTGACGGGTGAGCTGAGGGGCGGAGGCTTCTCGAGCGAGCTGCCGTGGCGTGGACCACGCCGCCACGGTTCCGCCGCCCCGGTCAACCTCTCTGGTGCGACGGGGGAGGTGTGGTGTGGGTGGGTGGGGTGACCGGTGCGGGGGGAGCGGAGCAACCGCATGTCCGTCGATCTTAGATCCGACGCTGGCACGAGGGCGCCCGGGAGCGCACTGACAGACTGCGTGAGTGACTGACATGCTGGTCCGGGTACGTGTCCGGGCCCAGCGTCAGTATGGTGGGCACTTGCCACCGCGACGATGGATGGATAAACCACGAGGACCGCGTGCGGATCAGCGAGGAATATTCTGTTTCGCTGAAATAGCAATTCACACGGCGTTCCTACGAGAGTAGTAGCAATTCACACGGTGACGCGATCACGCGACAGCGACGCTCTCTATTTTTTTACTGGTTCTTGGTTTGTTGCTTAGCCATATATTTGGATAAAGTTTCAATTCGAGGCCAGTTTTCAACGTGGACGAGCTCGAGTTTTCCTTCGAACTGCTTTGCTAGCTAGTCTCCTGATTTGCTACTACTCTCTCTTTGTCGCCTATTGACAACCGAGTTTGTTCGTTGTTATCCGGTTGGCTGTGCCTTCCCTACGGCGCAAGAGGCAGCCGGCCAGCGGCGATCGAGGCACATTGTTCGTTCTCTGACCGAACCGAACCCATCCGGCCGGCTAGTTGCCGCCGTCGTTAGGAGCGTTTAGTTTGAAGATGAATAAGGTACCGGTGATATATAATCTTATCACAATCTCACTTTTTTTCTCATTCATCTTCTACTTTTGCTCTCTCTCTTTCATCTAATTTCTTGGATTTTCCCTCGCTATAGCCCATGTGCACAGTTTAATTTCTTAAATTTCTCAACCCATGTGTACAATTGCATATTGGTATACACATGTAACTCTGTGGGGTATGCTGACCAGGTAATCTATATAGTAGATGTTGAAGTCGATCTAGAACTCACTAGGGCCGTGTGTTTAGTTGCCGAATTTAGGCTCCCGAATCGGGCCCTGACGCTTGGCAGTGGTGGCAGTAGCAATAAATGCGACACTGTAGCGTTTCGTTTGTATGTGTGAAAAATTGTCTAAAAATTTATTAATTAGACTCAAAATGTTCGTCTCGCAGAGTACAATAAAACTGTGTAATTAGTTTTTGATTTCATCTATATTTAGTATTTCATACATGCTATGACATTTTGATGTAATGAAAATCTTCTTTTTTATAATAAATTTGGGAGTGAGAATTCTGGAACTGTTTGGCCTAGAGTTGTTTCACTAGTGGGCCGCCGCTGCTGGAACTCCAACGAGGTGGAGCATACGGCAATACATGTGGGCCCCATACGATGCGATGTAGTGGCAAACTCTGGCCCTGTTTGGGGGAGCTTAAGCTTCTCCAAAAGCTCTACTTGGAAAAGCTCCACTTAATTTTCTGAAAAGCTGTTTTTCAGAGAAGCAAAGCATATCTGTTTGGGGGAGCTTCTCCTAAAGCGCTTTTCATCGAGTGTGCGGGGAGGACGGGCGATGCATCCGCGGCGGATGGGAGGGCCTGTGACGAGCGGTGCAGCCGCCGCAGATGGGAGGCGTGACAGTGGGAGGTGCGGCCGCAGCCGTTGGCGCCCGACGCGGATAGAAGTGGAGAAACATGGAGGGGAGGGCGGCTGCACGGAGGGGAGAGACGACGGCACGGTAGGCGGAGAGGGAGGGAGCGGCGGCGCGGCGAGCGAAGAGGGAGAGCGGCTGCTCGACGAGCGGAGAGGGGGAGCAGTGGCTCGGCGAGCGAAGAGGGAGAGCTGCACGGAGAGGGAGGCGACGGCACGGTGGGTGGAGAGGGGGAGCGGCAGCGCGGCGGGCGGAGAGGTGGTGCGGCGGCGCGGTGGGCGGAGAGGGCGAGCGGCGGAGAGAACGGCGGAGAGAGGGGCGACAGCGCTGCGAGCGGGGAGGGAGGGGAATGGCGGCGCGACGGGTGGAGAGGGAGGCGAGGTGCGGAAGAGATGAGGCCGGGTCGGTTAAAGTAAAAAGCTCGGGAAGCTCATCCGGAGAAGCTTTTGGACTTGTAGTGTAAATGTTGATTTTCCAGCTTTTGGCTACTTAGAGAAGCAACCCCATTTGGGGGAGCTTATGGCTTTTGGAGCTTCCTGGAAAAGCAAAAGCTGGTAGAAGCTCCCCCAAACAGGGCCTCTATGAGATAAGAAGTGAGCAACACGGCTAAGCATCAACACAGTGATGGAATCTGAGTACCGCGATCGTGAAGATTACAGATTTAGAGCTGGTGACTAGGACAAATGATCGACTTCTAGTACTCCCTTCATCTACTCTTGTAAGACATATTAGAGGGTACTTCATCTACTTCACACATATTAATACCTTGTTTAATTTTCCAAGCCCAAATACCAAAGCGTACGGGGCCAAATTCCAAGAAACCATGCACTATACTCCGTATCTATACTATAATCTATACTATACTATAACTATAAGGATCCTAGAGAATTGAAAACGTTTTCTACCAAAAAATCCACCCCCACCCTCTCACAGAGGCCCCACCTGTCAGATTTTTTTGGGGTGGAGGACGTGGGAAAGGTGGAAAAAAACTTGATGTTCCAGGCGCTTGTAGTCCATTCTCCGCAAAACTTTTTTCACCCAACGTCCCGCGCGTACCCACCTCCGGCCAGGTGGGCCCCTAACTCCCCACGTGCACACAATTATCCCGTATTGCTAATAGACAAAAGATTGAAGAGTTTTTTTTCATATAAATAAAGACCAACTAACTCGAAAAATAATGTGCCTCTAAATTTGAGAATAGCTAAAGCTCTATATATCTATACTATAAGGATCCTAAAGAATTGAAAACGTTTTCTACCAAAAATCCACCCTCACCCTCTTACAGAGGCCCCACCTGTCAGATTCTTTTGGGTGGGGGACGTGGGAAAGGTGGGAAAAACTTGATGTTCCAGCCGCTTTTAGTTCATTATCCGCAAAACATCTTTCACCCAACGTCCCGCGCGTACCCACCTCCGGCCAGGTGGGCCCCTAACTCCCCACGTGCACACAATTATCCCGTATTGCTAATTGCTAGCTAATAGACAAAAGATTGAAGAGTTTTTCTCCATATAAAAAAAGACCAACTAACTCGAAAAATAATATGCCTCTAAATTTGAGAATAGCTCTATATACACACGTGCGTGCGCACGTGCCACGGCTGCTAGTCAGTGTAAGCAAATGAAGGAATAGAGATGATAATGGTGCATCCCATTTTTTTGCTTTTGTCCTCATTTTAACCTTGTCTCTCGGTTCAAAGTTATTGATCAATTTTAGTAGCATTCTAAATTAAAGTCGTTTAAACTTGATCACGGAGCGCGAATGTGGTGAAACTGGTCCACCAGAGTTCGAGTGCTCAACTTAGCACTGGTATCACATTTTTAGTTAGCACTTAGTTGGATAGTAACTATCCAATTAGCTGGTTCAAACTAGCTATTTCAGTTAGCCAACTAATGGAATAGGTTGATAGATCCAAACAAGATCTTAAGCTGACCAATAAATTAGAGCAGAGAGGGAGTAGAGAAAATAATCTTGAACAACAAAATAACATGGGGTGTGTATGTGTACGTCATCCTTGTTATCGTAAAGAAAATACATTATGAACAAAATGGAAATGCAGAGGAATTTCCTGTTTTCTTTATGGTTTAGGAATACCTTGATATATTAGTGATGATATATTTTTTTTGAAAGACCACTAGTGATGATATATCGAGACAACCGAACTAGACTGTTGGTAATCACAACAAACTATTGATAAACAACAATACCACTAAGGCAATGTACATTTGTACCCAACTTGGGATGATGTTAGAAAGGGAGGAGGAGAAAAAATTAAAAATCTAAAATGTGGGCCCCATAAGCTGATGGTTGGTATACAGAGAGAAGATAGAGGATGAATGAGTGCGAAAGAAAGTGATATAGAGTAGAGAATCTCGATGACCAGGATAGAATATTCTTTTTTAGAAGGTAGAGTGAGGAGTGACGGGTGCGAATAGCCTAATAGCTAGTGAGGCTCTAGCATTTATCATTGCACTCGAGTGCTGTTTTCTGGTACCCGATCCGGCGCATCCTTTGCGACACCCGCTCCCAGCTCTCATCAATGCAATACCGGCGCCGTCTGGCCACTGGCTGTTCATCTCGAAATGCATGAGCACAAGAGCATTGCATGTCGTTTTTGTCCACTGAGAGACGCCTCTGGTCCCGACCCATCGTCCCGGCGCATCATACACAGCCTCCTGTACCACCAGTGCACGCCGAGGAGGTGGCGAGGGGGCTCGCTCCACCAGAGCTGGAGCAGCAGCATCAACTTGTTGGATCGTCTTGCATCATTTATCTAGAGACTAATTTACCTCCCCCAACTAGTATAGAACACATATTTAATGGCTGGTTGACGGGTATAAATAGGAAGCTCAGACTTTAGATATTAACAGGAGTCAGTGCCATGTGTTGGGCAATCTAGTTATCTAGAAACGAAGTGGTATTTGACAATGGCCTAGTGCCTTCTTACTTACATGTATTGTTCAAAGGAACACATTGAACCCGGTTATGGTCTTCGCTACAGAAAAAGAACGACAGACTTGCATTGATTATGGGTTGTAGGATGCTTGAGACAATGGCCATGGAGATCTTTGCTGCACATGGCTAGAGTTTTCGAAATAGAATTACGTTTTGATGTGTTTCTTTACGATGTTGAAGTCGGATCATTTTATTTATAGCTTGGAACTTCAGAATTTTGTTTTCCTTATTCCTTGGCTTGTTGAAGTCATAAATGTGTAATAATAAACAACTATATGCATTGATTGATGCAGTGACTGGAATATTAATGGATATTCCCCTTTCTAAAAAAAAGCTTGTTGGATCGTTGTCGGCTCCGCCGGTGGCGCGGCCCGCCGTAGATCAGCTTCTATCTCCTTGAGGTCCTCAAAATCCTTGTCATGTCGCCGTCTAGTGATGCCTGTGCTTCTGTAGAAGCTCATCACTTTGCGCGGCACATCTCAGGGCCAGCGGCGGAGCCACCGGGGGGCTAGGGGGTTCTAGCCCCCCTACACATCTCTACTCCATGGAAGAGAAGAAGAAAAAATAGAGAGAGAGGAAGAGAAATAAGAGGGAGAGGAGGAGGAAGAGGAGGATGAGCCCCCCAACCCCCCTAGGAGCCAATTCTGGCTCTGCCACTGCTCAGGGCTTCTCTTGAAGCCCATGAGCAGCATCCTCCTGATTGAGGGTAAAGGTAAAGTAAAACAAACAAAAGGCCGCCGAAAGGCGATGTGAATAAGTTAGTTCCTCCTGCAGGGCCATGGCGAACGGGAAGTACATCATTATTGGTTTGAGGAGCTAAACGGCCTGACAACACATCAACGTGGATTTGGAGGAGCGAACGAAACAGATGACAAACGGAAGGATGAACAAAGGTTATTTACTAACCTGCAAAATTCCTTCCAACGATCGTTGTGCTCCTCTGGCTGGCGGAAGGTGGAATCCATCTGAAGCCTATCCTGGATGGAAAAATAGTTACAAAATCCAATCCTACTCCATTTAACAACTGAAAAATAGTTAACTTATCACAAATACTACTACCTAATTATATTTAACAATGAGCTTAGACGGGGGCCATGGCCCCTGCCTGCCCCGTTGGCTCCGCCACTGCGATTCACCAAGTCACCATCGTCAGTCTTCTCACATATAGCATGCATACAGCTAGGACTTTTTTTATATATTTAGCATGCAGCTAGTTACCAAGTTATTACCATTATCAGTCTTCTCACATATAGCATGCATGCAGCTAGGTCTTTTTTATATATTTAGCATGTAGCTAGTTGATAGATAGTGTCAGCTAAAGACTAAAGTTGCTTTAAAATGGCCACCGGCCGGACTGTACTTTCTCATGACAGCTCGAATTGGTAACCAGGCTAGCAGCATTGGATCTGATGGGCGCGCTACATTACACCAGGCTACGATAATTACTACATTATGAACAACTTAAAAGGAAAGAAACATATTATTGATGATCTTAATTTTTTCTCAAATACAGAGGAGAGTTGCGTATCATTGCATTAAGGTAGGAAAAAGATCAAAATAGCCATAAAACTAACACCACCAACACTCAGTTTCTAGAGTTTTTTTTTTGCAAGACAGTTTCTAGAGTATATTGGCGTCCATTAAACTAGAGAGGCGATCCAAAACCACTCGGCTAGAGCCCCTGCAAGAACCCAGAGATCAGCCCCTTTTTGAACAGGGATGAAAACAGGACGGGAGAGCGAAATTAGGTGGACGTTTTTCCTGACCGAATTATCGGTTTCCCGTTTTTATTCAGGAAATTCCCGTTTTGCCTATTTGGTTTTCTATTTTTGTCAGATTCCAGCCGGGGCACAGGTTTGTAGTTTACCCGTCCCTGGCTTGCATTATAATTGGACAGAGAGCGTGTAGTTATTGCATTTTCTTTTTTTCTCAATTACCATATAAGAATTTAATTATTTTCTATCCAACTCATCTCAAACTAAAATGATACATCAAATTATACATATGTATTCTATGGGATGGTCTATTGATAGGGGCAAACTTTGATTTACATTCATTTATATGGTCAATTCTGTGTGTGCCTTTAGAGTGTGCATAGCATGGGGAGGGTGCATAGCCCCCCTCAGCCACTCCATGTCTTCGCCCTTGATGGCATAATTTCCCAAGTGTCATGTCTAAGCTACTTCTTAGGCCTTTATTTTCAGCCCTTGTTTAGTTCCAAACTTTAGAAACTGTCATAAATATGACACTGTAGTATTTCGTTTGTATTTGTGAATAATTATCTAAACATTGATTAATTAGACTCAAAATATTCGTCTCGTGCAGTACAACAAACCTGTGCAATTAGTTTTTGATTTCACCTATATTTAATACTCCATGCATGTGCTGACATTTTGATGTGCCGGCTAGGCAACACAGTAGGCGGCGAGCAGCGACGCGATCGAGGTGCCGCGATGAACAGGCCCTTGATGGCGACGCGCCGGCCCAACATGGGAACTTGCCCAGCCGGATAGAGACGGCCACGAGGAGTTCATGTATGCTACAGAACATGCAGACAGCCAGGCAGGAGGCGGCGACGACGGTGATGCCGACCCGGCAGAGCATGATGACGCGCCGGCGAACCGCCGGGGCCTGCTGCTGCTTCCTGGCGTTGGCCTCCTCCTAGGCCTCCAGCAGTCCAGCGTGCCTTTCACCAGCGACGACGCCAGGACCTGTCACACCGAGAACTAGAAGACCAGGCCCACCGCCAGAAGGTTGTAGATCGAGCTCCTTCATGTCGGCGCGGACGATGGCGCACTTCGGAGCCAACGACAGCGCGGACTTAGGCGGCCCATAGGCGAAGCCGAGGAAGGTGATGTTCATGACCAGGAACACCCCGGTCGCCAGCGGCGGTACGTGGTAATGGTGAAGCCAGATATTCAAATTTAAGAGGCTGAGTTACTCTTTTTTTCCTCCTACTCTTCCTTTTCTTCTTCCTCTCCTTCTTTCTTTCTTTTTTCTCTCCACTTATGTTTAAAAGTTGTAGGGGTTTAAGGGGGCTTCATTACTTGCATGGGGTAGGTAGGGGGGCTCCAGCCCCCCTGCTGGCTCCGCCCCAGCCGCTGACCAAATTAGGTGATCGTGTGTATAGACTGTATGTAGCAAAACTTTATTAGTGATCTTGTAAGCCGTAATAGAGTAGTAGCCGGCACTACTTACCCAGGAAGGTGCGCGGGAGGAAAGGCCGAGACGGAGCGATGAAGCGCAACGGGCTTGACACGAGCACCGGACGGCATCCAGCAGTGGCGGAGCCATGAATATTTTCTAGATATGGCGGTGAAAATGTCAAGTATGTATAATACAACTATCAACTATATAAAACTGGTTGGCATCCAAACTGCCCACACAGTCAAGTAGACTTGCTCTCGTATATTATGCACGTGTTATATTATACATATATTCAGTCTTTTTAATTGCTTTAGGTACTACGGCTGCCAAGCGTCGCCACATACCTGCCTCCGCGTCCTCCATCACCTTCTTCTCTGACAGGCCTGCGGCAACGGCGTCGGCGGAGGAACTCCGTCTTGGAGAGACGCTGCCGGCCACTGGCATACATAGTTAGTGTTAACGATATTTTTAATAGATAGTCACATAAAGTAGTAATTGTTTGGATGATTATTGTTTGGATTGTGTAGTTGTGAAGCTAATATTAATTGTACTATACATGTGGTAATATTTTTAATCCCAATGTCTACCATATTTGAACTAATTTATTAAAGAGTAAAATGCATCGTGGGTACATGAACTTGCAGCGCTGTATCAAATAGGTCCACGAACTTAGAAACCAGACATCCAGACCCTCCAACTTGCGAACCCGTTCACCGCAGGTCCATCCCGGTTTTGCATGGCACTGTGCAAACCGGATTTGCTACAGTAACCGGTTTTGTTTTTCCCTTTTCTAATTTATTTTGGCTGAATCTTTGAAAAATCATAACTCTTCGATACAACATCGGGTGAAGATACGGGTTGCACAGTGCCATGCAAAACCGAGATAGACCTGCGGTGAACGGGTTCACAAGTTGAAGGGCCTGGATGTCTGGTTTCTAAGTTCGTGGATCTATTTGACACAGCGCTGCAAGTTCATGTACCCACGGTGCATTTTACTCTTTTTTAAACTTATGTTATTACACACTCAATTAGAGATATAAACAAAATAGTCATAGAGAAAAAAAATTGCCAACTACCAATAATGAAAATGAAAAGAAGAATTAGGGAATTCCGCTTTACTAAAATTATCATTCACCATTTTGTGCACACAATAAAATATGTATTTTATTAGAGTAAATTACACCCACCATACAACAACTTGTATAGATGTATCATTTTGATCCATCAAGTAGCAAAACGTGCAAACGGATGCATAAACTTGTTAAGTATGTGTATATACGGTCACATGTACTTCAAATAGTCTATTTTGCCATCGCGACAGATGACGTGGATGGTTTTATGTACACAGCTCTCTAACTTTGTTCCCCACTTCTACTATACTCCCTACGGATCAATTTGTAAGGCATGCTCGGTTGTTGGAAAGGAGATCGAGATTCTTCTCACAGTCATTCAATTAGTGTGGAAGCCAAAAAATATCTTGCTTCATTGTTGGTGATTCAAAATAATTTTGCATGGGCTTGTTCATTGCATTCTGCGTAATTCTTCAAGCATCTATGCCACAAGATGGCTAGTTCTTCCACCAAACGGATGATGAAAAGAGGTAGTACCCTCTTTTGTTATTGTCAACAAACTACGACCACGGAATCCTTGAGATCAATAACTAGCATCAATTCATGTAGATCAAAGTTTTATTATGTTTTACCGAGACAGATTGTTTTATTTTGGCCAACTGCGTGGTGGACAGATAAGATGCAGTATGCAGAGTTAACCCGCTAAAAAGAATCACCGGCAATGGACAAGCGTGGCGAAAAAATCAGATTATCGGCGGCTGCATGCACGGTTTTTGTGAACGGCGCACGGCTTGGTGCATGTATGCTTGTAGATTTGGAGCAAAACTAACATGAGCCTCTTGGCGAGCGCGGCATCTGAGTGCTGTAGTAATATTTAGTATGCACGTTGATCTCTTATTTAAATGGCGTCTTGGTATTTACATGCGCATAAAAAACATCCACACGTCATGTGCCATGGTGGCAACGTATATACGTGACTGTATATGCACACACTTAACAAGTTTGTACATCGATTTGCATGTTTTACTACTTGTTGGATCAAAGTGATACTACCATACAAGTTGTTATACGATGGATGCAATTTAATCATTTTATTAAGTTAAAGTTAAACTAAAATTAGATACTCGTATATTGTTTACATAGCCCCTTATGCTAAAATCCTGGCTACGCCACTAGCGACGGCGGTGACCAGGTGGCGTCACCGCTCGCCGTCGAGTCGCCGGTTGGGTTCTTCGATCCCGTCGCCGCGGCCATCACTAGCTAGGAAAGGACGTTCGGAGTTCGAGGCAGAGGCGAGGCGGCTAGCGAGCAGATGGTGTTCAGAGATAAGAGGGAGAGACTAGCGAGCTGTGACGAACAGGCCACATCGGGCAGGCGGATGGCATACACGCGTTGCCACTACTATAGCAGTCCAGCACTAGTATGTATTATCGATGCGTCATCTGCATACGCAAAACTAACACTGATCTGTTACATACAAGTAATGCGCCATTGCTAATGCTAAGCTGCTAAACGTTGATGCTTCACCAATCCTGCTGAAAACCTCAAGGCTGAAGCTCTTTCAGTTTCACCATTTCACCAATCCGAGGGCCTACGACAGCGGGCACTTTCACAAAAAGGAATGGGGAAAAAAATAGCCAGTTCTTATACATGGACTAGTTGAAACGCGGCATCACCACGAAAAAGAATCAAATTCACAGGTTTACAGACTCGACCACACCGAACCGAACAAAAATAAACCAATGGTATGTAAAGCCAATAGTTTGACGGCTAGATGTGCTTCAGCCCCGCGGTTCTTATAGAAAAGCGTCCTTCTCCAGCAACTTGAGAACCTCATCCTGGTTGTTGAGCCTGGCAACCTCGATGGGGGTTTTCCCATCCAGATTCTGGAGCGTGCTGCAACCGTTTCAACAAGTTAAACACAGACGAGGGATTGGATTGTGTAGGTTAAGGGTTAATAAAACAGCTGGTTGAACTTACACAGCAGCACCGTGCTTTAACAGGAGATCCACGCATTCCTTCCGACCATACCCAGCAGCATAATGCAAAGGAGTGTTTTTGTTCTTGTCCAGCGCGTCAACCGCAGCCCCCGCCTCGAGAAGGATTTCTGCACACTCCAACTAATATACAGAACATCATTCAGTTAGTTGCCACAGATAAAGATATCTAAAAGGTGCAAATAAGCAAAAAAAATGCAGCACAATGGCAGGCTCCTGTATATCTGTGATCTCGCAGAGACCTAAATCTGTTGATGAAATAACCACATAACATGTGGCCCTTTAGCAGAAGACTATATATGCATCTAAATTATACAGCAGTCAGCAGAGAAGTGACATAACAAAGTATGAAAATATCCCAGGAAACTCCTTCCAACAGAGCATTTGCAAAAATGAACAAATTACATAATACAAAATAAAGCGATTTGGCCATTTAAGCAAAACGTTTCCTGAGAGAAAATGTGAACCAAACCAGGTCTGTTGCTCCAAATCATGGAATGCTCAAATTACTAGTGTCAAATCACACGCAAAAGCACTTACCTCGCCATAGCCACATGCAAAATGCAAGGCCCTTCTTCCCTCAGCATCCTCTTCATCTTTGTCTGCTCCACCATCTAAAGCTTTCTTCAGACCCTGTTGTTTCATCAAAATTGTACAGACATTTAATAGATTATTACTTGGGCACAAATAAAGGTTAATTCACAAGTTCAGGAAAATTGGGCATTCAGAACAAAAGGTCAGAAATGGGGAGCTCTGCATGAAGCCATGAACAGTAGGATCCCTCTAAAAAGGATCCTATAGAATTCGTACATTCCCAATGGGGCCAAAACAGAGGTAACCAAATGAAAATTTTACTCATAATTAACCACAGATTTTTTTTCTATTCTAAATAAAGGAACACAATTTTTCTAACAATAAAAGCAAGATCCAAACTAATTGAAAGAATGAAGCCTAACTTGCAAGCTGACTTCCTGAAAAGTTTCGATGGCTCACTTTTGAAGCAGGTGGATCAAGATCTATAAGTTCAAGAAACCAAATATGACGTAAAAATGTCTAGAGAAAACATGCCCTAACAATGATGTTGATGTGACTGTTTTAGAACTCAGATTCACAGCTGTCTGGTTAAGTCCATTACCTCAGCATCACCAACACTGGCAGTGTTATGAACAATGGACTCATCGTCGTCCCCGCCTTCTTCCTCAGTTTCTTCAGGTCCTGAGAGTACAGTGGAAGCACTAGAATCTCCTGGAAGGTTAACTCCCATTGCCTTTCCAATCTTTTGAAGAACCTCAGGGTCATTCCAGTACCTAAATTTAATGAAGAGAATTATCTCAGCAATTTTAAAGCCATGATATGAGCTAACCACTAGTATACAACAATAACAATACCTACTTCACCATTGCAGATGGACCACCATTCTCGATCTCATCAAGAATTCCCTTTAAGGATGGATCTTCCTTGATACGAGCCATTCGCTCTTCAAGCTGCTCCTTATGAGCTGGACTAGCCAAGGTCTCGAGCATACTGGACATAGCAGGATCCTATCACACGAGAAAACGTTGACAGAAATTATTATATGGAGATAAACCTGGCAACAAGTGGGGAAATCAATTATTGGTACCTGCATAAGAGCATTCCCGAGACGCTCTGCCATTGATACGAACTGAGGATTTTCCATGACTTGTTGCATTGTTTGCATATACTGTTGAGGATCCAATGCAGGGACACCCTGTTCTCCAGCACCCTGAGCACTTTTCTGAAGCTGCTCAGCCATCTGGTTGAACACAGGGTCACTTGCAATTTGTTCTGCCATCTCTCTTATTGATGGATCCTGCACGTCACGACCATAATAATAAACAATACATTAAAACTAACTGAATGAATGGACAATAGTGTGTCTCAGCAGGGAGAAAAATTATTGTACAACACCAGCACCTTAGTAAAAACATACTAAGGCAATAGGTAGAGAGCTTACATTGAGCAAGCTGCTCATAGAAGAAAAATCAAAAGGATTGGGGATGCCTACACCAGGTGCTGAAGATGGCTTCTCTGGCTTCGAATTTTTGCTCTCGTCTGAAAGATTGTTTAGAAGAATATCAGAGACCAAAGAATTATCCATTAGAACAATAAATACACAATCATTACATCCTCTAGCCAAATCACACTGGCAAAGTCACATACTAATCCTAACCTGTAGTGAACAATTTAATCTACACATATTACTATTCCACGGAACAAGAAGCTCCAAGCTGCATCAAGTACCAGCAGAATGGTTCAATATTTTTTTCCCCAACCTAGGCCTGTACTGAGCAACAAGATATAAGCAACTTTATGAAGCTTCCGTGTCACTAAGCACTACTAATAAGTTCATGTCTGTACATCATCAAACAAACCACTCACTATTCATACAGCAATCATGAGTAACAGAACCGCTGTAAAACTGATCAATGACCTATGAAATTCGCATCCTGTATACACAACGATAAATCCCAAATCCGCCAGCACATCTCAACTGCCCTCACCCCCTCCAGTGATTCAGCACACAACTTAATTCCCCGACCCAGAAGCAGTCAAGCCATCGTCCCCTACAATTCCGCATCGATCCAAAGCTATCCATACGAAGCAAACACCCCCAAGCAAAGCAAATGGCCCAACAAACGCTAACCCGCGGCGCGGATCTAGCGGCAGGAAGCGAGCCAACGAATCACACACGGATCGCCAAACAACGCGACCAGACGAAGCACCGCAACGGAAAACCGCGGGAACCGCGCGGAGCAGCTTGGAGAGCCGGACTGGTGGGCGTTCGGGGGAAGTAGTTACCTGAAGCCATGGCGGAATCGGCCGGAGCGGCGCGACGGCGACGCTTGCGAGGGAGGCGGCGAGGCGAGCAAGGAGGGAGGAAAACCCTGGTGAGCTGGGCGACAAGACGAGGACTGATTAGGACATTTTTTAATTCTTTTTTCGACGTGGATGATTTTTTTGTGACAGGGAAATTGTAATTTCCCGCTTTGAGCTGGCGGCAGATAAGGCCCGTTCGTTCACCGAAGGACGGGTGAGATGGTTCCAGCAGCAAGGCAGTAGCGGATCGTGCAGGGTAATCATGATCAGGGAGTCTGGGACCACCCCGCTTTCAAAACGGGCCCGCTTTGGCAAAACGCTTGCGAGTCGCGACGCGCGAGCCGCGCGCGCACAAGCCTGCACAGCCAACGACGCCCACGAGGCCACGAGCCGACTTGAGATGATCTCTCACCGCTCACCGGCCGCGTTCGGCTGATATGAACAGCCGCCCCTCAGTTTGGAGGGCACCTGAATCCAGCCCCGTCCGAAGTTCTGATGAAAGATTAAGGACTTCCAGCCTTATCAGATGATGAATTCGCATATGTTGTTAAACCGAGATTGTTTGTAACAATAATCGCAAAACCTGTCTCCGGTTTGTTTGGCCATGAAGTGACCAGAACGGCAGAACCCATACAATGCTTCTTGCGGTTCTTTCAAATGATTGATCAAGCCGCGACATCGACGTATAGAAGTACAGACACTACGATTCCAACAATAACCTTTCCATGGAAACATCAAACACAAGCACTATTCGTTGCTTCTGCAATATGCGAGATAACTAACGATGGGGTCGACCAATAAACCAAATAATCCTCCAGCAATAACATTTCAACGGGTCACTTTATATACACCACTTATTGAGACATCTCACAACATTATGTACGATATAAAGACACGACACACCCGAATGGAAGTCAGTTGGAATGCTGGTAGGTGAAATGCTCAGATGCACACAAGTTTCCAGTTCAGGCAATCCTGCCAAGCACTACTATGCGTTATCAGCTGGGCCGTGGTAGTTTCTCCTCCTCAGCTGGGATTCTGGTGCAGGCTGCTGAAGGAAAATCTTGGTAGGATCATTCGGGTCAACATACCTGCACAGATCCAATAAAAATTGAGTTCACAGCGGATAAAATGATAGCCAAGAGCGAAACAGAACAGATTGCTAGGTTGTGAACACTTACGCATGACGCATCATATCATCAACAGGGGTTTGCGCAGCTTGCAGAGGGTCCACTCGCGGTGCATTGTTAGCAACAAACTGGGCTTCAAACTGGTTGTAGCGCCGCACAGATGCAATCAGGTTCAGGAAGAGAGGAACAAAAGTGCCACAGCCGCCTTCCTTGAACAAGATCTTGAAGGTGTGAGTTGAGTACAGGGCCCTGTTCTGGTTGTCTGGAACAACCTGCATTGCACACGGATGATAGTGACCGAATGTCAGATGTAGAGTGTTTTTTGTTTTTTTTTGCGAAGAGGTAAGAGTTTTTTATGCCAAGCATTCTATGATACTCACTGGTTCAACGAATCCAGAGATGTTGTTGCAGTGAAATATGGGCTGGTTGAACTTCTCACCATGCACAAACAACTGCAGAGAGTCAAGCAAGCATGAGCAGTCAAGATTGATATCATGAAGACAGCAGCTCTTACAGAATCCAAGAAACATTTAAGCGCCCTGGAAGAGGGATTAAAACAAAGAACCATATTTGGCACTTAAACAACTAACCAAATCTGTTGGCAACCATGATACATGGGACGACGACACAATTACCATATAAACCACTATGTCAATAGATAAATATTCTCCAAGCTTTCTCAATAATTACTTGGAGGGCAGCAACAAAGTAACAACCCACAAACTCAACAAAAACGAGGTTGTATGCTGAGCAAGGAACAACAAGCCAAAAGACTTTATTAACTATACTAAAAAGAAGCACCGTACCAGCTGCAATTTCCATTAAAAATCATGTGCTAATATCCCAAGTTGCACTGCTAGATAAACAATGCTTGTCCAATAAAATCCATCAAGCATTTGAGGAACATAATATTACTTGAGCACCACCTTGATGAATGCTTTGATTGCAACCCTTTCCGCTTTCCTCAAACGTCAGTGGATCTTAGTGGGTGATATTAGTCATGTAGCAGTACAACATGTGATATTAGCAACCGTTTTTATGGCAATTAGACCTCACAACCGTTTTGTATTGAACTTAATAGGGATATTTTAGCTCATTTCATTTCTTTGTTTTGCTGGGCTAATAATATCTATTAAGCTTGTGCATGTGTGATCATCTGTCTTTACAGGTTTTTTCTGGCCTCTGGGCAGGTGTGGGGTGTTTTGGTTTTTCAGAGTACATGCAGTCAAACTTATAAACCTTTGGCCAATAGTGTGCATGATAGGGGCATTGCGACTGAGACAAGATAGTGTAATTGGCGTATACAGATGGCCCTTTCCTAAACATAAATAGGTTAAACATAAATCCCCCCATATGTTATTCCTATCCATGTCCCACTCCTTTTATCCCTTAACCCAAAGACGCCGAAAAGGCACTGCTATTGGCCACACCAAAATGGTACTGATAGATTTAGAGTGGAAATCAAGTCTACGCCCAAAACTAGTAAACAAAGAATGGAGTAGAACAAAGAATGGAGTAGAACAACCAACTTTCAGAATGTCATTACTTACCAGGGGCATATCAAAAGCAAAGAAGTTACCAACAGGCTTGTTGGCAACAAACACCATCCTTATATTAGATAGGTAAATTGTGCCTTTCGTTTTCGCTTGACCGCCAGGAGCTCTGATTAAGATTAAGAGAAACAACAGTAAGAAAACATTGTACTATCTCTATGCCCAGAGCAGTGATTAAAAAAGATAAAGCTTCCAATTCAAGCATAAGTTTAAACCTTATCCAAAGAATAAATCCACCTATATCAAGTATCTGGGTAATGATTTGGCGACTAATGCTCAATCTGACAAGTCACAAGAAAATTTCAATTCTATGTTGCTATAAAATTTTATAGTTCTGTTAGTCAACAAAAAACTAACTTAAATATTGACCATACAAGACTGGTCACATTTACAACTCTCATTTAACTGTTCTAAGATTAACTTAAATATCAACCATACAAGATTAGTCACATCTACATCTTTCTCATTTAACTGTTCTTCCCACATGGCTGCTCCGAATTCTCTAAATAATTTAAGACAAAAGAATCTACAGATCATACTTCGAATTTACATTTGTATTATTAGTATCTATTTTGCAAACCCTGCAAAACAAATCGACGAAATTTACCAACCAATCGGACCAATGATCTCCGGCAGGACCTGCCCGGCATTAAAAAAAAACTGCCGAGGCTTAAATTCCGGCCGGCCGCGCCACCACCTCTAGCGTGCCCATCCCGCATCCCCTGGATTTTGGGCCGACTCCACGTCCTAGTCCCATTCAATTCACACCCTAAAAACCAAACCTAGTCCGGCAATCCCTAAATCCACACCCGGGAACCAGAATCCCTCGCTACATCGTATGATCAGCAGGCGGGAGGGTACTCACGATGGGATCTTGTCGACGTGGAACTCGACGCCGTCGCGGGCGAGGACGAACATCTCGCCGTAGAACGGCACCGGCATCCCGTTCCCGAACAGCTGCGGGTTCTCCGCCATCGTCCCTCGCTCCTCCCCTCTCCCCGCTTCGATTCCTCCTCCCTCCGACGCGTCCCTCGATCGATCGCCGAGCGGAGACGAGACGACGACTCGCGAATCACCAGTGAATTGAGATCGGGATGGAACGCGGCTTTAGATTCCTTGGCGATGTTGCCTTCCCGCAAGTAGCGGTAGGTTCTCTCGGTTGCGTCGCGCTGTTTTGCTCTCCCTATTTGGATCGGTCAGTTGGAGCCTGTCAGCCAGCCTTGACGCGTGCTCGATGGGCTGACCTAGCCTTTAAGCCCTTGAAGCGTGTTGGGTCTGTTGTTGTGTGTGGAGGGTTCGGGTTCTCTCGAGAGAGGCCAATTATTTTCACATGTAATTGTGTTACACCTGTATTTTGTTGTGTACAAGAAAAACCTCTGGAATATACTCCCTGGAATAGCTGCTGTTTGGGTAAGCGGTAAAAGTGTACCATGGCTATTTGCTTATTATTAACTCAGCTGATTTGGTTGCATCAAAATAAGCAATATCGCTACACAGGCAATGAAATTTCAAACATAGCATCAAATTGTAGCTCAAAAGTGAACAATTTCATATCTGCATCTGCATCCAAGTTTAAGGGCATGTTTGGAATCAAAGCATCAAATTCAGAGAACGTGCATTAGCATTGAAATTTCAGGCTGAAAATTCAGATCAAAGCATCAAATTCAGAAAAGAAAATCTTGCGGTACCAAACGGCAAACATCAAATCAGGCAACTACCAATGTCTATACCAAAAAATTGCATCCGTCTTGCAGCCGCCAAAACGCAAACACACACAACAGGGCGGGACTATTCAATCAAACGAATAAATGAACACTTCAGATCTGGCTGCAGCGAGACGAAGCACAGGGCAGTACAACATCTTTGATACTGCTGATGAGCATCATGCGCCTGGTGGGGCTATTGACGAGCTTGCCCAGCGGAGAGAATGCTTCTTCTTTGGATCCCCATGGCCCTCCAACCTCACTGCCGGTTTCTTCTCGGATCATGACCCGTCTAACCGTCTTGGAGCCTGAGGTGGGAAGAGGGTGGAGAGGAGGTGCGACGCGCGGCGCGAGGGCTTCCTGCGGGTGTCTGGATGACCACCATCTCTCTGGATTTGGAGGGCGCAAGGGAAGGGGCGGAGAGGAGGAGATGCCGCCATGGGTGACTGGCGACTCGAGCGAGGAGACGGGACAAGGCGAGGAGACCCCCGACATCCGTCGTTTTTTTTTCTGTCGCCTCGGTAGAAGATTTTATTTTTCCAGTCGGATTGGCTCAAAACAGATGTAAATTTAGTGGCCTCACCGGTCATCCAAACAACTTTTTCAGAATACGGTGTAAAATTTTCCAAACCTGTATTTTACAACTGTTTTTGCCTCAAAACCGATCTTCCAAACAGGGCCTAAGGGCATATTTGAATCCACGGGTCAAATGCTAGCTAGCTAATACTCATCTAATGTCCTTCCAGGTAGTCAAATATCAAATATCCAATTAGCTTGTCTAATCTAGCTACTTTAGCTAACCAGTCAATGAATTAGCTAGATGGATCCAAATAGAGTCTAATACACGCCATGAAAACCACCAAAGGCTATCGGTATCTATTTATGATTATGCAGTGAAAAGACTGGCTACTTTTTTTAATTAGAACACTATAATATACGGGGATACCTAAACTAGCTAGCATAGTCATCGATGCACTAGAATGGGAGGGAGGGAGTTGATTACATCGACAGGTTTGTGGTAAGCATGTATATCCGGAGTAAAAATGGCCACTTATAAGTATAAAAAATGGCCACTTTTCTTCAAGTGCTTACTTGATAAAAGAAAAATAGGAACAATCCATTCTTTAATATTTCAGTTAATAATTTGAAGTTTATGTTTAGTACTTTCTGGACCAGTATATATCTTATAAATCCCTAACCGTGATTAATATTTGCACAGACAGCATTCTAGATATTTGTCCATTTACTCTGTTTCCTTTGGTTATCCTTTGATCTTATCATTCGCAGAAAATCCAATTATGCTCTTACAATATGAAGGCTAATAACAATTTGCAAAAGAAAAAAAAATGATAGCTAAGCAGCCAGTAATCCCTCACCCCCTCCCATGCGTCACAAACTCGTCGATGCCATCGCTGTTTGCTCCACCCCACTATAACTCTGACTCAGCGTGCAATTTGCCTATACGCATTCTATATAATATTCACAACGTGAAATGCGAACTAGTGCTTTTTACATATACTATGCCCGCGTGTTCGTGCTCTTGAATAACAAATCAAAAAGTTTAGTAGGAATGAACATGGGCTATTGACGAGCTTGCCCAGCGGAGAGAATGCTTCTTCTTTGGATCCCCATGGCCCTCCAACCTCACTGCCGGTTTCTTCTCGGATCATGACCCGTCTAACCGTCTTGGAGCCTGAGGTGGGAAGAGGGTGGAGAGGAGGTGCGACGCGCGGCGCGAGGGCTTCCTGCGGGTGTCTGGATGACCACCATCTCTCTGGATTTGGAGGGCGCAAGGGAAGGGGCGGAGAGGAGGAGATGCCGTCATGGGTGATTGGCGATTCGAGCGAGGAGACGGGACAAGGCGAGGAGACCCCCGACATCCGTCGTTTTTTTTCTGTCGCCTCGGTAGAAGATTTTATTTTTCCAGTCGGATTGGCTCAAAACAGAGGTAAATTTAGTGGTCTCACCGGTCATCCAAACAACTTTTTCAGAATACGGTGTAAAATTCTCCAAACCTATATTTTACAACTGTTTTCGCCTCAAAACCGATCTTCCAAACAGGGCCCAAGAGTGTTCCGGTCCTAAATGGGCCCAAACCAAATCATGGCCTATTTCTGGCTTGTTCAGATGCACTCCTCCTTGTTCTAAAAAAAAAAAAGATGCGCTCCTCCTCCGTAGAAATAAAAAGCAACAGAAAATTTATTGATGCTCTTCTGAACCTAAAGAAATATTTCAGTGCTCGCTCTTGCTCTCACGTACCCTTTGCTGCCTAAACTCTCAACACGATTTGTTCCTCTGTTTTCCAATAAAAAAGAAATGCATGATAGGAACTCTGCATTCATTTATAGAAGAATGGAATTATAACATGCCCTCTTGAAGGTCTCATAATGATCTAGCTTAGAGCTAGCTGAATCAATTTTTTATTTTCTAAATAATATAAACCTCTTTCGCACACATTTAAACTAATTGTGATTTCTATCTATTTCACGTTTACCAGCTAAGAGCTAGTAGTATAAGTCATACCGTTCGAGACGTGAATGCTACCACGTCAACAAACAGCTCATGCCTTCCTCAACAAAAAAAAGGGGGGAAAGAAGAAAAGATCCTGCCCTTGGGACTTCAAAAGGGCAAAAATAGTCTACAAACAAAAATGAGTGTCTGGAAATGTTCAAAATATAATGTCCAGCGTTTCATTTGTAGTGTAATTCAATTCATTTGTACTGTAATTCAATAAATACTTAATAAAGTATAGAAAATCATTTTCTGATGTACTCGTTCAAATACCCAGACTTCATAAAGGAAAAGGCACAAGCCAGCAACAACATCAACAGCTAAAACCAAACATGATGGGCTCATGTACACATAGAATCTGACACCATTGAAGAAGGAACAAATACACCTACACTGCATGAGATGGAGGTACAACAATCAACAACAGAATGTCGATAATGGGTCCTATCTCGACAGGTTCTTAAATATGATACTATCTCTGTTCAAAAAAATATAAGTCGTTTGACTTTTTTTATCACAAGTTGACCGCTCATCTTATTCAAAAAAGGAAAAAGTCCAAATTACTCCCTCAAGTATAGCAAAAGTCCGGCTAACCCCCTAAACTATGTTTTGGTTTAATTTACCCCCTAAACTATGTTATTTGGTCCAACTTACCCCTTAACATAATTTGTCTTTTTATAAAATATTGAACATCATAATCTATATTATAAAATATTTTACGAATTTTTCATCACTACTTTCTATATAATATTATATTTTAAAGATAACTTTATTATTATATATATTACACTATCAAAACAGTGACAAAAAAATTATGATATATTTTTTTAACATGTCTTATATTGTCTGCTGTAATTTTACAAAAGTTTAACTTTAAATTCCACTTGTGCATGGAGAAATAAAAAAGACAAATTATGTTAAGGGGTAAATTGAACCAAATGACATAGTTTAGGGGGTAAACTGAACCAAGAATTACTTTAGGGGGTTATCCAAACTTTGGCTATACTTGAGGGGAGTAATTTGGACTTTCTCTTTCCAAAAATTTGTAAAAATATAGTCAAATTTAAGGCATTTTTGAAGATTTTTTATTAATAAAGCAAGCCACCACAAAAAATATGATAATTTACGTAAATTTTGAATAAGGAGAGCGGTCAAACTTAGAGTCAAAAAAATCAAACGAACTATAATTTGAAACGGAGGGAGTACGCAGCAACATAAACAAGTTACAGGCTCCTTTGTTTCTACATTCACATTCAGGTGGAAGCACACCTTGTCAATATGAATATGATACTACGGAAAAAGCAAAAAATTCTCTGAACACAAAGTTGGTACATCCTACACACGTTGCGACTTATGACCAGTTCAGGTCTGGATTGAGACTTAATGGAAGTGTTCGTCGTGATGGGTATCATCCTGGTGGTATAGGTACAGGCCAAAACCAAACCGTGCGCAGGCTTTGCAGAATGCTGCTTCCTCCGCGGCTGCAACGGCGTCTTCCCTGCGGCCCTCATGGACCTGTGTGCCCGTGGCATCTCTGTATGCCTACACCCACAGAGATATCAGTACACTTAACACTTGTCAACAAAGATGGCTGTTTTAATGGATGCTAGTTGGTCTAAAAGGCAAAAAAAGAAAAAAAAATAATGCAGTTAATATGAGCTGTATGACTTTAACAAAGTGTCATTTTTAATTTGCATCAGTACAACAGAACCACAAGGAAGGATGATTAGTGCAGAAAAGGAAAACATGTACTTCCATAGAGCAAAGGTGGGAAAAACTACCTCTCCATCAGTTCCTTTCAGTATCACTCGATAAACCACAGTTACAGTTCCATGCTCATAAATAACATCACGAACTTCTCCGCACCAACCTGAAAATAGGAACCATTTGTGACTTTCCCCACAGACCATTACTTTTTGCATGCAAAATTCCTTTCATTGAAAAGAAATTGTAAAACAAAAAACAACTTCAAATCTCAAAGAGAACTCACCTGGTGCATAAAAGCTAAGCATTCTGTTGGCATGATACCTGCACAATCATGATGCAATCAATATCAGTACCCTTGAGTCTGGCACAATTTTGCCTAGCAGCTCGCAACAAACACATTGCAAAATAAACATCACTGTATTTCTTTGTGCGACTCTTAAAATAAGTAAAACACTTCTTGTACATAAAGAGAGAAGTCCTGTTTATGTTAATACATTACAAATGGTGTCAAGTATAAATGATTGGCGTCATGTGTTAATTTATTTTTGAATAGTCCACTGACATCTTAAACAAGGACGTATAACTACAACGCTGCTTATCAAGAGAACAAAAGCAGAGTTGATGACCAAATTAATTGTTCATCCAGCAAATCCACAATCATGGCAGAAGAAACGCTATGATGCAATCTTTTATTCATTGCATGAGTAGACAGGACTACGGGGGCAGCATGGAAAATGGGGATCTACATAGTAACAGCCTTTTATCCCTACGTTATCAAATGGAAGAATGTAAAACATATTCATTTTATCTTATTGGCTCAAGAGATCTTAGATGGCTATTGGCTAGACATAGTCACTCAACGCTCAAGACCAAGATGAAGAGGTAGAACTGCATGACTTATACCTACACTAGTGGCACTCTACCCAATTTAATCACAAACTACTTTTGGACTGACTAGGATAGTTCATATCAAGCTGATTTTTTTTTATTTTGAGCATAATTATTAGGCATGTATAGTTATATAGCACCACATTAAAATTTCTTCCAAGAAATGAGAAAAACAAATTGAAGCATTTAAGAAAGCATGTCAACTCTATAAAACAAGGCACAAAAACAGTAAACTTGCCATGTGCGCACACATTTTGATCCCATGAAGACATGGTTTTATTGAGACTAAACCCAAAAGTTCCAGCTTTATTTGAGTATTATGGTTTCAAAAGGTTGGTGTGACAGTGCAGGACATATATGCCAACATGGAAACATATAGCTCTATCCATTTTACACATTCCAAGCCCTCCAAGGTCATAATTAACTACCTTTTAAATTAACAGAACAGGCGCCCCACCTTGTCTGAAATTCAGAACTCAATCAACATTCGCAACAATTGACCATTGACTTTGTATGTGTTTCCTAAAAAAAACTATCAGAGGAACAAATTACTCAAGTAACTTCTGAGTTCTGACATGACAAACCATTTGAATGGATGTGTTTCTATCAACGCTGCAGCAGCAATCGACACCATCATTCTGATCAAATGTGTTATTAGGAGGAAGGCACAACAAACAACAGCCCCCTTGTAATTGATAAGGAGGCTAACCAATCAAATTAATGCCGCAGTTGGAAACCCGTGACATATCACCGTGTCTGTTCAATACAAATGCTCCCATCAATCGTGTTGGCTCAGCGGCATTTTGGCGAAACACGAACCAAAAATTCAATGTACAGGCTAAACAGCTACAGATTCGCTGAGATGTTTTGTGAGTCGAAACAGTATAATGTTACTATGTCCAATATCCTCTAATAAAGCTAGTGCCCGGTGTGCGGGGCGAAATCAAAGCCAACAATCAGCGGCACTCACCAGTGGACGGTGTTGGTGTCGGGGTCGATGATCTTGTCGGGGACGCGCTTGTTGAGGTCCCGCAGGATCTCCACGAGCGGGCGCGTCATCCCGGTGGCCTTGTCGAGCGGCACCACGTAGTTGGTGGTGGGCACCCCCTTCCCGAGCCCGCCCTCCAGCTTCGCCACCACGGACGCGCCCCTCCACCGCCGCCGCCCCGCCTGCCGCAGCCCGGGCCGCGCGGGGCACCAGTCCGCCGCCGCCACCCTCGCCGTACACCCGCCCCTCGCCGGGACGACGACGGTCGCCGCCGCGGCCTCCATGCGCTCGGTCTCGGTTTTGACTTGGGAAATTGCGTTTGGCGCACAACGCTGGTAGGGGAGGGGGGAAACGGGAGTTTGGTTTCGCGTGGTGGGTTGGTGCGGGGAGGACGGAGCCGTAGAAAAGGACCCGGCTGGGAAGGAAGGGGGAGGGGACGAGACAACCGAGCGCAGCGGCCGCGCGCGCGAGGCCAGCCAGCCACCTCACCTACTTCCCGTAGCGTACCGCTCCGTTCGGCTCGGCGCGAAGTGTTCGTCGTGATGGGTATCATCCTGGTGGTATAGGTACAGGCCAAAACCAAACCGTGCGCAGGCTTTGCAGAATGCTGCTTCCTCCGCGGCTGCAACGGCGTCTTCCCTGCGGCCCTCATGGACCTGTGTGCCCGTGGCATCTCTGTATGCCTACACCCACAGAGATATCAGTACACTTAACACTTGTCAACAAAGATGGCTGTTTTAATGGATGCTAGTTGGTCTAAAAGGCAAAAAAAGAAAAAAAAATAATGCAGTTAATATGAGCTGTATGACTTTAACAAAGTGTCATTTTTAATTTGCATCAGTACAACAGAACCACAAGGAAGGATGATTAGTGCAGAAAAGGAAAACATGTACTTCCATAGAGCAAAGGTGGGAAAAACTACCTCTCCATCAGTTCCTTTCAGTATCACTCGATAAACCACAGTTACAGTTCCATGCTCATAAATAACATCACGAACTTCTCCGCACCAACCTGAAAATAGGAACCATTTGTGACTTTTCCCCACAGACCATTACTTTTTGCATGCAAAATTCCTTTCATTGAAAAGAAATTGTAAAACAAAAAACAACTTCAAATCTCAAAGAGAACTCACCTGGTGCATAAAAGCTAAGCATTCTGTTGGCATGATACCTGCACAATCATGATGCAATCAATATCAGTACCCTTGAGTCTGGCACAATTTTGCCTAGCAGCTCGCAACAAACACATTGCAAAATAAACATCACTGTATTTCTTTGTGCGACTCTTAAAATAAGTAAAACACTTCTTGTACATAAAGAGAGAAGTCCTGTTTATGTTAATACATTACAAATGGTGTCAAGTATAAATGATTGGCGTCATGTGTTAATTTATTTTTGAATAGTCCACTGACATCTTAAACAAGGACGTATAACTACAACGCTGCTTATCAAGAGAACAAAAGCAGAGTTGATGACCAAATTAATTGTTCATCCAGCAAATCCACAATCATGGCAGAAGAAACGCTATGATGCAATCTTTTATTCATTGCATGAGTAGACAGGACTACGGGGGCAGCATGGAAAATGGGGATCTACATAGTAACAGCCTTTTATCCCTACGTTATCAAATGGAAGAATGTAAAACATATTCATTTTATCTTATTGGCTCAAGAGATCTTAGATGGCTATTGGCTAGACATAGTCACTCAACGCTCAAGACCAAGATGAAGAGGTAGAACTGCATGACTTATACCTACACTAGTGGCACTCTACCCAATTTAATCACAAACTACTTTTGGACTGACTAGGATAGTTCATATCAAGCTGATTTTTTTTTATTTTGAGCATAATTATTAGGCATGTATAGTTATATAGCACCACATTAAAATTTCTTCCAAGAAATGAGAAAAACAAATTGAAGCATTTAAGAAAGCATGTCAACTCTATAAAACAAGGCACAAAAACAGTAAACTTGCCATGTGCGCACACATTTTGATCCCATGAAGACATGGTTTTATTGAGACTAAACCCAAAAGTTCCAGCTTTATTTGAGGTATTTTGGTTTCAAAAGGTTGGTGTGACAGTGCAGGACATATATGCCAACATGGAAACATATAGCTCTATCCATTTTACACATTCCAAGCCCTCCAAGGTCATAATTAACTACCTTTTAAATTAACAGAACAGGCGCCCCACCTTGTCTGAAATTCAGAACTCAATCAACATTCGCAACAATTGACCATTGACTTTGTATGTGTTTCCTAAAAAAAACTATCAGAGGAACAAATTACTCAAGTAACTTCTGAGTTCTGACATGACAAACCATTTGAATGGATGTGTTTCTATCAACGCTGCAGCAGCAATCGACACCATCATTCTGATCAAATGTGTTCTTAGGAGGAAGGCACAACAAACAACAGCCCCCTTGTAATTGATAAGGAGGCTAACCAATCAAATTAATGCCACAGTTGGAAATCCGTGACATATCACCGTGTCTATTCAATACAATCCTCCCATCAATCGTGTTGGCGCAGCGGCATTTTGGCGAAGCACGAACCAAAAATTCAATGTACAGGCTAAACAGCTACAGATTCGCTGAGATGTTTTGTGAGTCAAAACAGTATAATGTTACTATGTCCAATATCCTCTAATAAAGCTAGTGCCCGGTGTGCGGGGCGAAATCAAAGCCAACAATCAGCGGCACTCACCAGTGGACGGTGTTGGTGTCGGGGTCGATGATCTTGTCGGGGACGCGCTTGTTGAGGTCCCGCAGGATCTCCACGAGCGGGCGCGTCATCCCGGTGGCCTTGTCGAGCGGCACCACGTAGTTGGTGGTGGGCACCCCCTTCCCGAGCCCGCCCTCCAGCTTCGCCACCACGGACGCGCCCCTCCACCGCCGCCGCCCCGCCTGCCGCAGCCCGGGCCGCGCGGGGCACCAGTCCGCCGCCGCCACCCTCGCCGTACACCCGCCCCTCGCCGGGACGACGACGGTCGCCGCCGCGGCCTCCATGCGCTCGGTCTCGGTTTTGACTTGGGAAATTGCGTTTGGCGCACAACGCTGGTAGGGGAGGGGGGAAACGGGAGTTTGGTTTCGCGTGGTGGGTTGGTGCGGGGAGGACGGAGCCGTAGAAAAGGACCCCCCGGCTGGGAAGGAAGGACGAGACAACCGAGCGCAGCGGCCGCGCGCGCGAGGCCAGCCAGCCACCTCACCTACTTCCCGTAGCGTACCGCTCCGTTCGGCTCGGCGCGCGGCGCGGGGCGCGTGAGCTCGCTCGCTCGCCGTGCGCAGCTCGCGGTGCTCGACCCCAGTTTTGGGGCATCAGGATTCAGTGACTTACCTCTGGTAAGTCACGTTGTGACTGGCGGCCTCCTATCCACCGCCCAGACCTGATCCAATGGCCAAACAATATTATTCTTTTTTTCACCAGAAAACTCACGCCACTATCCAGATACGCGGGAACGGAGGCCCTGGGCGCGCGTGACTCGTCTCCTTCCCGCGCCGCGCTGCCGTTGGCGCTGCTCCGCGTTGCGTGCCCTCCGCCTTGCGCGCCGCTCGAAGGAGTTGGTCGGCGGCGCCGGAGTCCGTCCGCCCCAGCCGGAGGAGAGTGAAGCAGGACCCCCGAGCTGTGCTGACGCTGTGGAGAAGAGGGAGCGGCGCTGCTGTGGAGGAGAAGGGAGACGAGAATGGGGCAGGACTGCAGGACGCGCCAAGGTTCGGAGGTCTGAGGCTGCACGGAGGAGAAGAAGCACCAGCCTAGGTACTCATTCGTCTCCACAAACCTAGGTAATCTGATATAGTATTTTGTTTTGCTTGTTCGTCATGTGTTATTGCAATTCGATATCACATAATTATAAAACAAGGCACAAAAACAGTAAACTTGCCATGTGTGCACACATTTTGATCCCATGAAGACATGGTTTTATTGAGACTAAACCCAAAAGTTCCAGCTTTATTTGAGTATTATGGTTTCAAAAGGTTGGTGTGACAGTGCAGGACATATATGCCAACATGGAAACATATAGCTCTATCCATTTTACACATTCCAAGCCCTCCAAGGTCATAATTAACTACCTTTTAAATTAACAGAACAGGCGCCCCACCTTGTCTGAAATTCAGAACTCAATCAACATTCGCAACAATTGACCATTGACTTTGTATGTGTTTCCTAAAAAAAACTATCAGAGGAACAAATTACTCAAGTAACTTCTGAGTTCTGACATGACAAACCATTTGAATGGATGTGTTTCTATCAACGCTGCAGCAGCAATCGACACCATCATTCTGATCAAATGTGTTCTTAGGAGGAAGGCACAACAAACAACAGCCCCCTTGTAATTGATAAGGAGGCTAACCAATCAAATTAATGCCACAGTTGGAAATCCGTGACATATCACCGTGTCTATTCAATACAATCCTCCCATCAATCGTGTTGGCGCAGCGGCATTTTGGCGAAGCACGAACCAAAAATTCAATGTACAGGCTAAACAGCTACAGATTCGCTGAGATGTTTTGTGAGTCGAAACAGTATAATGTTACTATGTCCAATATATAAAAAAGACAAATTATGTTAAGGGGTAAATTGAGTGACTTCCATGCAGATTTGTTTGTTCCAATGAGGGCCATCGAAAAAAAGGGCTAACAGATCGTGTGACAAAGTGTTTTAGAGCTGAAACAAGAACGGATTGCAAAACTCGGATGACTCTAACATTAGATCGGAAGGAGAGAAATCACTCATGTGTTGTGAACACACCCCTGTCTTTTGCAGACTTGTCACTTGATGGCATCACAAAGAAAATTTCAGAACTACAAGCTTTTGAAATTGAAATTGCTGATGCTTCTGGAATTAGGCCAAAAGCGGCCATGAATTGGCTTGTCGTCAAGTTGGTGGTCCACTTAACCTTGGATACACTTGCCGGGACCGTAAAAATTATTTGCAAAGCAAGAGACAGAGGGAGTTAGCTTTTGGACAGGCTGGAAGTATGTTGAAGTTTTTTTCATAATAAAATCGCTGAGAATCCATCATTCCAATATGCTTTGCAGCTTGATTGTAATGAGCATATAACCAACATATTCTGGGCTGATGCTAAAATGATCCTTGATTATGCACACTTTGGTGATGTTGTCACATTTGACACTACTTTTGGCACAAACAAAGAGTACAGACCATTTGGTGTTTTTCTTGGGCTGAATCAGTTTAGAGAAACCACTATATTTGGTGCTGCACTTCTATTTGATGAGACCGAAGCATCATTTACATGGCTATTTGAGACTTTTCTAGCTGCACATAATGAAAAACAACCTAGAACTATTTATACGGATCTACTGGTGATATGAAAATCATGTAAGGACCAAGAAAATATTGACCAAATGTGCAACAAATAGATGACTTGCTTACTGCTGCACAACTCAAGAAAAAGAGGTCCAGTCAAAAGGTTCAAGGCGGCATACAGTTGGCTTGATAAGTTACGCAAGGGGAGGAAGCGTAAGGTTACCAAATCTGATGTCCCAACAAAAAAGGAGCAAAGGTATGCCAAATGCGATATGAACATCTCGCATGCTTTTGCCATTCTCTCCTAAACTAATTAGTTCAATTTGTTGTAGAAACAAAAGAAGACCGATGGTGAGGTACCCCTAATAGAAGTGCAGAATTGTCACCAAATCTGATGTCCCAACAAAAAAAGGAGCAAAGGTATGCCAAATGCGATATGAACATCTCACATGCTTTTGCCATTCTCTCCTAAACTAATTAGCTCAATTTGTTGTAGAAACAAAATGAGGCTGATGGTGAACAACCCCTAATAGAAGTGCAGAATTGTCCCAACAACAAAGGAGGAAATGTGGAGCTTCAAGAGTATAATGTGATTTCAAGTTTTACCCAATTCTTGACAGCTCCAATTTGCAGTGATGATCTTCTTGGTCAAGATTTGTTCTAGTATGACAGTTCTATAAGTTGGTGGGTAGTATTTTGGACATGGCTAACTATAGTATTTTGGGTTAACTATAGTATTTTCACCTTGCATGTTCAGACTATAGTATTTTGGTACAAGATGAAGGCCAAGATCTGTTCTAATATGACAGTATGTAGTATGACTGTATGGTACAGATAGTCTGTTCTGAACATGCATGCTTATAGTACAAGCATTTTGGATATGGCTCTTTAATGGTAGCAATTGTTGCTACAGACTATAAATGGCAAGTCTTTAATGATTAAAAATGACATGTATTGGTTCCAATCGGGTGTTCAATATTTGTATGTGAATTCCAGCGTTTAGTACTGGTTGTATCAGCTAAATATCTGTTGTATCCGTCTGAACTCTGAATGTTTGATAGTCTTCTGAATATCTGAATAGCGATGGCCATGAATGTTTGATGGTCTTCTGAATATGTGAACAGCGATGGCCATCTCTATGCTGAATCGGTAGTGCATAGCTTAGAAATCTGTGCGGCCATTGGATCAGGTCTGGGCGGTGGATAGGAGGCCGCCAGTCACAACGTGACTTACCGAAGGTAAGGTAAGTCACTGCCTGATCCATTTTTGGGGGCTTCCGTTCCGCGGTGGCGAACGGGCGGCCAGGCGCGTGAGTGGTGGTGGTGCCTGGTGTGCCTGGTGGGGTGGTGGATGCCGTGCCGTGCCGGCGTGGCGGCGTGGGGCGCGCGAGGCTGCGCCTGCGCGGTGTGAAGCGCCGAGGGGATCGAGCCGATGGGGTTGGTGAGGAGCTGCGTGCGACTCGGCGAGTTGTTCGGGCGGGTAAGGCAGCGGTGGATCGGGCTGCGAATTTGGTAGGGTTTGCCCGTGTTTATCTGCTGCCTGCTACGGTGGTCACGGTCGCCGGGCGATCATGGTCCACGGGCTGCCGGGAAAGGTGGCTCGCGCCGATGGGCGGGGGAAGCCGGGGAGGTGATAAGGCCGTGCCGATCTGACCTGTCCTGCTTGATTGTGCAGTGCGAGTGCGGGTTAGTTGAGTAATTGAGTTGACCGGAGGGAGAACAGCATGTGCTTGGCAGGCTGTTACGGAGATGCTAAGGGTTTGTTTGTAACTATAGTGCTAAAGTTTAGCACATCACTTTTAGCTAAATTTTAACATTAGAGTATCCAAACATCTTTCCTAATGAATTGCTAAAAGGGTTTTGCTAAACTTTAGCACCTAAAACCTTTAGCACATGAAAGAAGTGCTAAAACTTTACTAAAATGTGCTAAAGTTCACTTTTTTTTATTAGTACCCGCGTTCTCTCTCCTCATTCAAGTGGGGAGGAGGGGATCATGTAGAGACAAATCTGACTTTTAACAAACTTTAGCAATTCATAAGTACAGATAACCAAACACTTTCTTACTAAACTTTAGTAAGCTAAAGCTAGCAAGTGCTAAACTTTAATTATATAGGGATCCAAACAGGCCCTAACTTTAAGCTGGTGGTGCCTTGTTTACTCGGGCAATAGGAAACCACGGGCTGATAGAGATGGAGCTGCCGTTTGCTCGGATAACAAACGACTGTGGGAGATTTTTTTTAATCGAGCAACTTTAGCATGGGACTGCCAGTATGTTACATGACTGACCACACGCCCACTTGGTAACCTTGGTTGTGAAAGTCTCGTGCTTCACGATCGAGCCATCGTGGCCGCTGGCCACATGACATGGTTGTTTATGTCAAGCAGTTTTCAAGTACTAGTATTATAGTTGGTGGGACTCAAGTCCAGGATATTTGTTGCCAATTGTCATACTACCATCCATGGGTTAACACACGCTCATACCAAAGTAGAAAACGCCTCGGGTTTGCTGTTAATCTCACTTTTACTTTTCTATGACCTGTTTAGTTCCCTTCAACTTCTCAAAATTCTCTCTCCAAACTTCACTATTCACCTATCACATCAAATCACATCAAATCTCTCTCCTCATGTATGGAACACTAAACGTGGGTAAATAAAAAAACTAAGTACGAGTACATGGTTTTGATGTACACGACGAGACGAATCTTTTAAGTCTAGTTAGATCATGATAGGATAATGTTTACCATAAACAAACAAAAAGTGCTACAGTGTCCACTTTTTCACTTCACTTTTTACTTTTTTTTTCCAGGAAAACACCCCCTTTCTTTCATCGTTTTTGCTTCGGTTCAAACGACAGTCCGCGCCTGCAGCAAGTGCGGGCGGATGACTGATTGAGAAATGGGATCCCTTGCGAAAGGTGTGAACACACCGTGCATTCCGCACTCTATTCCTCGCACGTGTGAACATTAACGTCGAGTCCTCAATTTTTCTTGTCAGTACAAAAGGAGTGGGCCAAAGCATGCGCGAAACTCAGCGTGAAAAATTGTCACAAAAGGTCCAGGTGGCCTTTTCCCCACAGCACTTCAGGATACCCGCTTCCGCAACAGAAAACTGAAGCTAGATAGTCAAAAATTCAGAATCAGCCCTCCGCACCCTTTTAACAGACCCATATCTCAATTTTGTTTCCTCATAAATGTATTATCAGTTGCCCCCAAAAGAAGCTGAAGCTGCAACAGCACAAGTTAAAATTGCTCCATTGCAGTGCCCGTATTACAGAACGTTGCATATTAGTTTGCCAAAATGAGGTCATAAGCACGTGCCTAAGTGCCAAACCTATCATGGCATCATATACTACAATACCTTACCAGTTACCACAATACTACCTAACGATCCCTTCCCCTCTGACTGTTGATTCTTGAATACTGCAAGAAAAATACCCAAACCAGCCATCTAACAACATTCCACAAAAATGAAGGATTATATACTGCATCCAAAAGAGCAAATCTTCTGGTGGTCATCCAAATATCATGCCACAGTTGCTTTACCCTGGTCGTAATAGAAGAAATGCAAGTTAGCTTAGCGAAATGCTGGACTCGGTTTGAGGTACAAGATCAACTATGTACCTGCTTGAGCTTCTGTTGGAAGAGCGTTTGAACTTCTCTCCGAAGGGCATCAACCTCCCCAGCAAACTCCTTTTGATCCTCCGGTGTCAAGTCCTCCAACTGTACCCCTAGTCTGAGCAGTATACCCCCGAGGTCATAGAACTCAAAATCCTCCACATCAGTTGAGGAAAGTTTCAGTAGACTCTTAATGGCCAACAAAACCTGCAGGAAGGCTCAGATCAATTTACTAGGTAGGTGCAATGAGCTAGTTTTTATGGACTATGTAGATCTCGTGTAAGGCATAGTAGCCACTCCCATCTCAAAACAACAAAACCCGTTGCAACCGAGACCTTTCCAATGAGAACTTCAGATATGTATGACTGCTTGAGCCAAAAATTAGTGGAAGAGCATGACATGACAAACTAAGAAAATAAGTTGTCTGCATAAGCTGGTAAAAATAGATTACATGTCCAAGATATGTTGAAGGTACTATAGTCTAGTAGCATATGCATCTATGGCACCTAAAGTTATATATCCACATTCAATGACAAGATTATTTTGTTGCATCACAACAAAGCATTTCCAAGCATGTGTTGCCAATATTATTGTCTTCCAAAAAATGATAAACATTTTAGGGGAAATGACAATATTATTATGCAAAAGTAAAATTTGTCGTGAAAAAAGCTGAATATACTGCTAAATAATGGTAACAACAAAGCATGTTCAGGATAATAGGAACTGGAGGCAGTTCCAATAGTACCTTTTCATGAAGATCAAGGTCAAACTTTGACAACATATCAACTACCGACTTAAGAAAAAGGCGGTCACTTAAGAAAGGAAGTTGCGGGTTTCCAGAATTTAGCTGAAAGTCTGCCAGATCTGTTACTAAAAACACTGCCTTCTTCTGTAGCCTAACATCAATACTGTTGCTCACCAATATGTGCTGCAAAACAGGTGCAAGTTGTCAGATGTGAGCCAATTCTGTGCTCATATTCTGAAGTTACAAAATGTCATTACCTGCAACATTGCACTCCCATTTTCTGAATGGAATGCCACTTGACCATCTACATTGTTTCTGATCAAAGCAGATATAGCATATAGTGCTTTTGCAGCTTCTTCTGTAGATGTGGAATAGCCCATCTTCACTAACCTCGCCAAAGCTCCATAACCAAGGATCTACCAATGGTGAAGTGGTCAGGATTAGCACAGCTAAACATATCATAGCGGCATACTGCATAACTAGAGGTCTAGAGCAGAAATCAATGACCAAAATTCAAAAGTATTTCCACTGTGCTCTGAGCAGAAACACAAGGGACAATTGTCAATAAGAAATCCATTGATCAAGTTACCAATAAAATGTTAAGAAGCGAAAGCAATCACAATCGCAATCATGACATGCTATGCTACACATGGTAAACATCATTTTCAAGCACATGTAGTTAAATTATAAGGCTGAATTTCAGTAACACTGGTTTTGTTTGTCTTACACACATTGTCTTTGCCAACTTTGGCTACACCTTAGGCAAGCTTTTTGACAAAATCTATGGGTGCGATCAGCTGCACTTGCTGCGGCAGCAGCTGCACTGCCACGGCTCCAGCAAGCAGCGCTGCATTTCAAAGCACCTGCAGCAACAAAGCCTTCTCTGCGGGAACGAGAGAGCCACACCCACACATGAAGGGTCGATGTTGGAGGCGCTAGGATGTGGTGGCAACGTGGCAATATTGCAGTGGTTGGGCTGCAGCCATTTGTGCTGCTTACTGCTGGCTGCCGCTGTTTGGCCTGCAGCCGATCCGCAAGTCGGCAGCGCTGCACTGTTTCAGCCCAAATAAGTTGCAGCAATTGCAGCCGATCGGACCCTATGACTAGTGGGAAAATGTGGTAGTGAACCAAACACTTGCCTAAGAAACTACGGCGTGCTAACGTTTGGCATGTCAAAGTTTGACAACCAACCAAACAAATCGGAATCTGCAAGGCTAACTAAGAAGAATGTACTTACAAGACTTGCACAGGATAATGAATAATGATGCACATTCCCTGACTACAAAAGGCACAGTAGTGGAATCAGAATTCTCATTCTTGCATGCTGAGTGTCATTACCTGGTGTTGTACAATAGCATTATTCTGACTGGCTGTACCAAGGATCCATGCAGAGGTGATCCGTATTTCTTCATGTGCATTATTAAGCTCTTGAATCACAGGAAGGAGGCCCCCAAGTTTGTCGAGATCTGAGCATATGCAGGAGTTTCAGAAAATCTTAAGAAAAAAAATTACGCTAACAAATAGCAAATAGCAAACAAGAGTTCACACGCTGCGCCCTATTTTCTTTTCTGGAAAACATTTTGCAATTTATAGTTGCATGGTTATACAGTTTTATGCTGACTGGTATTCAGAAACGCAGGTGAGCACTTTAAAGAATGCCTTCAGTATTTTTGCAAAGTGATGCACTGTACATATACTTCAAACATGGATCAGTTTAGGAACAATACCAATAAAAGTCTACAACATTGGCTACATTATGTCAGCAGCCTAGCCTCTAAAGGTGATAAATTAGATGCCTCGGTTTTCTGTACAAATAAGCAGATATTTTGGTTGATATGCAGAGCAGTAAGTAGCACATAGATGAACTAAAAACAAAAAAAGCTGACTTACCATTAGCATTGTCAATGGGCTCAACAAGAACTAAAAGTTCCTGCAACGCGCGTTGGCGATCCTCCAGAGAAATGGAAGAATTATTTAAGTCAGAAATTGCAATTTTCATTAAGTCAGCATCTGATGGCATCTTTAACTTCTCCATCAACTCCTGCAAGAAAATATATAAGGTTTAGGGTAGTGTACAACCATGTCTTGAGCTTGCTTTTCATCTTATTAGAGAAGGATCAGCTGCCTGACTACTGAAAGAACTCATACCGCATCCACATTGGATTGCATGCCAAACTTGGCCGGTAAAAATAAGAACTAGTAAGAGAATCTTTTATCTTTTCTTTGGCTAGTATTAGTTACAAGGAATGTGGGAATCAAAATTCAAATATTGCAAAATCTATAGCTAACAAGAACATGCTAATAACTTAGGGCCACTCAAAGAATAAGGATCTCAAAAAATTCAGCAATAATGAATCAAGTTTGTTCACTAATGTGGACATGTGGTGGTAGTCCAAATGACAGAGCGGGCACGTAAGTATGTTCCCAGTTCCACCGTGAGAGGATTAATTCACCTGCTAGAAGTATGTGATGCACAATTCATCAGAGAGCTCCAGAAAAGCACTAGTAATCTAGAAGCAGGAGTGCCAAAATCTTTTGTATATAGCACAAGTGATACAACTGACTAGAAAAACATATTATATGAAATTATAACACACCAGTACACCACAAAGCTGATAATAAATTACCAGAAGTCGGAACACTGAAGCAGTGAAGCAGCATTTCTTACCTTGATCTCCTGACGCCGTTTGAGGAGCTCATCTGCAGATAACTTCTGCGCATGAGCTGCCTCCTCTTTCAGCTTCTCTGGATCAGAATTTCCTGCGCCACCAAGACCACATAGAATTCAGCAAAATGTAGGAATGTCTTTATAGGCTCAAATCCAACCAAACTCTACAACGAAAATGCAACACCAACTCGAAGCGATCCTAGCACTACACAACGATTTGCAGGATCCACTAACGCCACCTCTTCGTGTCCAACATAAAATTTACAATGCAAATCAAGAAATTGTACAGCAGATTTAGGGGGGGTTTGGGCTTCCCGTACCGATCGCCCACTGCAGCATGCTGTCGAGGGAGCCGAAGCCACCCGCGAACTCGTCCTCCTCCACCGACCCGCCTCCGCCAGCACGCCCCTCGGCGACCAGCTCCCCCTCATCCTTCCCGGTCGCCCGCTGCCTCCCGGCCCCCAGCGCCGACTTGTTCTCCCCATCCCCGACCGCCACCGCCACCGCCGCGGATCGCCAAGGCTCGCGAGAGAGATCGAACGATGCTTCCAGACGAGCAGCAGCACGGCGGAGGGCGGAGAGGGAAAGGGAGTTAGCGGTTCAATTTTCGAAAGGTTGGGGGTGGTTCCTGAATTTATATGCTTCACAGGCTTATCTTTCGGGCAAGGACATAGACTTTCTATTATTTTAGTTGCGATCTGATTTAGGTACTTATCTGTAAATTTAACGATTGACAGAGGAGACTTTGGAGAAGTTATGGCAAGTGGGCCCAGAGATCCGGTGTTCGGGCGCTTCCCATTGGTCGGGTGACATCACGTCCGGGGGCTTGTTGGAAATCTAACCTCTCGTTCGTACATCGACGGGCACGATGAAATGTTATTGTGACGCCGCCCAACAAATCGTCTCGGGCAGCCCAATTTCAAAAGCTGGCCCGCACCGGTGCCCACCAAAGGGATCGAGCCCGACCCAACACGAAACCAACCCAGTAAAGCCCATCCGCTCCGGCGGTCCGGCCTACTGTGGAATTTCATCCATCCAGTTCTACTACTGTGGAATTTCATCCATCCATGCTGAATCTTGAGGCCCAGAACGTGCCAATCCTCCGCCGACGTCGTTCATGACCGCGGCGAGGCAGCGACCGCTTTGTTCGTTAGCCGAGCAACCCGGCATCCCGAGAGGTCCTGATCGCGTCGTCGGCATCAGCGAAACAAAAGCACGGGCCGGAGAAGTAGCTGCGGCTGAAGGATCCATGGAAGCACGTCAGTGAATAGCAAAGGTCCCCACCCACCACTCAGGCAGTCACCAGTCGCCACCACCGCGCTGCTGGAGCAGAGCAGCCAGTCCTTCCTTGGCGAGTTTGCAGCCAGTCCTTCCTTGGTGAATAGCAGAGTCATGGCGCTAGCCAGCAGCTTCGCCGTGCTCCGGCGACGACTCCGAGTGCACGGGACGCCGCGGCTGCGCCTCGTCGTCTTGCTCGCCGCCGTCGTCGGCGGCGGCGTCGTGCCGAGGAGCGCCTCGGCGATCACCCGGCGTGACTTCCCCGAGGGGTTCGTCTTCGGCGCTGGGTCCTCGGCTTTCCAGGTACCTCCTGCGCCGTATATTCAGACTTCAGTCCTGCAAAACGTGAGGTCAAGACGTTTGCGATGCTGTTGTACTGGATTTGGGTTTCTGTGATGCTTTGGTTTTGGGAGAATATTCAGACATTCATTGGCAATATCAAGTTTTGAAACTTTCTGAAAAACAAGAAAGCATATAAATAAAGAGAATTTCAAAGCCAAAACTTAATAAAGATATAGATAGATTTCACACGTGCTGTTTCGGTCCTTTTCTTTGCTTTTGCCGAACTAAGTTAATCTATGACAAGGGAGTCCCCATCCGGTTTCATTTTATTAGAAACTTGTCATAGTTACAACTTGCAAGGAGGCATATACTAAATTCAGATTTCGGAGTTTACCGAAAAATTTTATGTGACTCAACTAAGACTGTGTCATTAAAATTGACTCTCTAAGTTGGATACCAAAAGAGAACATTATTCTGTACCCAAAGTACTCATTCGTCTCCACAAACCTAGGTAATCTGATATAGTATTTTGTTTTGCTTGTTCGTCATGTGTTATTGCAATTCGATATCACATAATGTGCAGTAATTACTTAAGTCGAGATAGCAACCGGTAGAAAATTTCCATTTACTTTATTCTTTATGACAGAATTTGATAAATCAATTTGAAGTACTGTCAGAGGGGATGGCACAATTTGAGTCTGTAGCCAGTAACAAGATACCGCAAGTGGGTTTGAGGTTCAAAAGTTCAGATGAGGCTTGGTTGTTTTGGGTGGCATATGGGGGTCGTGTAGGCTTCGATGTGAGGAAAAGATACACAAATTTAAGCAAATATGATGGGAAGGTGACTTCATGCAGATTTGTTTGTTCCAATGAGGGCCATCGAAAAAAAGGGCTAACAGATCGTGTGACAAAGTGTTTTAGAGCTGAAACAAGAACGGATTGCAAAACTCGGATGACTCTAACATTAGATCGAGGGGAAGGAGATTATGAAATCACTGATGTTGTGCTTGAACACAATCACCTGCTTCAGTTGCCTGAGACTTGTCACTTGATGGCATCACAAAGAAAAATTTCAGAACTACAAGCTTTTGAAATTGAAATTGCTGATGCTTCTGGAATTAGGCCAAAAGCGGCCCATGAATTGGCTTGTCGTCAAGTTGGTGGTCCACTTAACCTTGGATACACTTGCCGGGACCGTAAAAATTATTTGCAAAGCAAGAGACAGAGGGAGTTAGCTTTTGGACAGGCTGGAAGTATGTTGAAGTTTTTTCATAATAAAATCGCTGAGAATCCATCATTCCAATATGCTTTGCAGCTTGATTGTAATGAGCATATAACCAACATATTCTGGGCTGATGCTAAAATGATCCTTGATTATGCACACTTTGGTGATGTTGTCACATTTGACACTACTTTTGGCACAAACAAAGAGTACAGACCATTTGGTGTTTTTCTTGGGCTGAATCAGTTTAGAGAAACCACTATATTTGGTGCTGCACTTCTATTTGATGAGACCGAAGCATCATTTACATGGCTATTTGAGACTTTTCTAGCTGCACATAATGAAAAACAACCTAGAACTATTTATACGGATCTACTGGTGATATGAAGGAATCATGTAAGGACCAAGAAAATATTGACCCAAATGTGCAACAAATAGATGACTTGCTTACTGCTGCACAACTCAAGAAAAAGAGGTCCAGTCAAAAGGTTCAAGGCGGCATACAGTTGGCTTGATAAGTTACGCAAGGGGAGGAAGCGTAAGGTTACCAAATCTGATGTCCCAACAAAAAAAGGAGCAAAGGTATGCCAAATGCGATATGAACATCTCGCGTTCAAAAGTTCAGATGAGGCTTGGTTGTTTTGGGTGGCATATGGGGGTCGTGTAGGCTTCGATGTGAGGAAAAGATACACAAATTTAAGCAAATATGATGGGAAGGTGACTTCATGCAGATTTGTTTGTTCCAATGAGAGCCATCGAAAAAAGGGCTAACAGATCGTGTGACAAAGTGTTTTAGAGCTGAAACAAGAACGGATTGCAAAACTCGGATGACTCTAACATTAGATCGAGGGGAAGGAGATTATGAAATCACTGATGTTGTGCTTGAACACAATCACCTGCTTCAGTTGCCTGAGACTTGTCACTTGATGGCATCACAAAGAAAAATTTCAGAACTACAAGCTTTTGAAATTGAAATTGCTGATGCTTCTGGAATTAGGCCAAAAGCGGCCCATGAATTGGCTTGTCGTCAAGTTGGTGGTCCACTTAACCTTGGATACACTTGCCGGGACCGTAAAAATTATTTGCAAAGCAAGAGACAGAGGGAGTTAGCTTTTGGACAGGCTGGAAGTATGTTGAAGTTTTTTCATAATAAAATCGCTGAGAATCCATCATTCCAATATGCTTTGCAGCTTGATTGTAATGAGCATATAACCAACATATTCTGGGCTGATGCTAAAATGATCCTTGATTATGCACACTTTGGTGATGTTGTCACATTTGACACTACTTTTGGCACAAACAAAGAGTACAGACCATTTGGTGTTTTTCTTGGGCTGAATCAGTTTAGAGAAACCACTATATTTGGTGCTGCACTTCTATTTGATGAGACCGAAGCATCATTTACATGGCTATTTGAGACTTTTCTAGCTGCACATAATGAAAAACAACCTAGAACTATTTATACGGATCTACTGGTGATATGAAGGAATCATGTAAGGACCAAGAAAATATTGACCCAAATGTGCAACAAATAGATGACTTGCTTACTGCTGCACAACTCAAGAAAAAGAGGTCCAGTCAAAAGGTTCAAGGCGGCATACAGTTGGCTTGATAAGTTACGCAAGGGGAGGAAGCGTAAGGTTACCAAATCTGATGTCCCAACAAAAAAAGGAGCAAAGGTATGCCAAATGCGATATGAACATCTCGCGTTCAAAAGTTCAGATGAGGCTTGGTTGTTTTGGGTGGCATATGGGGGTCGTGTAGGCTTCGATGTGAGGAAAAGATACACAAATTTAAGCAAATATGATGGGAAGGTGACTTCATGCAGATTTGTTTGTTCCAATGAGAGCCATCGAAAAAAGGGCTAACAGATCGTGTGACAAAGTGTTTTAGAGCTGAAACAAGAACGGATTGCAAAACTCGGATGACTCTAACATTAGATCGAGGGGAAGGAGATTATGAAATCACTGATGTTGTGCTTGAACACAATCACCTGCTTCAGTTGCCTGAGACTTGTCACTTGATGGCATCACAAAGAAAAATTTCAGAACTACAAGCTTTTGAAATTGAAATTGCTGATGCTTCTGGAATTAGGCCAAAAGCGGCCCATGAATTGGCTTGTCGTCAAGTTGGTGGTCCACTTAACCTTGGATACACTTGTGCGCCGTATATTCAGACTTCAGTCCTGCAAAACGTGAGGTCAAGACGTTTGCGATGCTGTTGTACTGGATTTGGGTTTCTGTGATGCTTTGGTTTTGGGAGAATATTCAGACATTCATTGGCAATATCAAGTTTTGAAACTTTCTGAAAAACAAGAAAGCATATAAATAAAGAGAATTTCAAAGCCAAAACTTAATAAAGATATAGATAGATTTCACACGTGCTGTTTCGGTCCTTTTCTTTGCTTTTGCCGAACTAAGTTAATCTATGACAAGGGAGTCCCCATCCGGTTTCATTTTATTAGAAACTTGTCATAGTTACAACTTGCAAGGAGGCATATACTAAATTCAGATTTCGGAGTTTACCGAAAAATTTTATGTGACTCAACTAAGACTGTGTCATTAAAATTGACTCTCTAAGTTGGATACCAAAAGAGAACATTATCAAATAAAGAGGTTGTGTTGCAAACCGTGGGCTAGGCAAATGTGACCAAGTTTTACTAAGGCCCAATAGCCAAAATCGTCCTTCAATTATCGTCGCAAGCTCATTTTCGTCTCTCAACTACGAAAATGGCCGTTCTCGTCCTCAAACTTTCGCAACTAGCTCATTTTTATCCCTAGGCTAACATGGAGCGCCACACTATCTTTCTCATCATCATCCCAGTCATCATCTCATTTGTTATGGTTCTGAAATACTATCTCCATCCTTACCCCTTGGCCACTCTCTAACTCATGTTCTACTCGTTGCAGAACATGTTGATATGTCCTCTTGTATGTCTCAATAGAAAAACACTTATGCACATATTTGTTTGGCTCTTCAGTGATCTTGAACAGGGCAGCACATGCATGTGCACAAGGAATTCCAATAACTTGCCAATATGGTCATTTTTGTAGTTGAGGGGCCAAAGGGTAATGGTACAAATGGAATTTTATAACCGCACCAAATGAGATATTGACTGGGACGATGACGAGAAAGACAACATGACGCTCCATGTCAGCCCAGGAATGAAAATGAACCGGCTGCGAAAGTTTGAGAATGAGGATGGCCGTTTTCATAGTTGAGGGATGGAAATGAGCTTTGACCATATTTGTAGGATGATTTTGGCTATTCCGCCTTTTACTAACCAAACTGCCCCTAGTATTCCCGAGCGCTTATCATTTTTATGTAGAATGGGTCAGGTAGTCCTAAAAAACAACTCACCTCCTGGAATTTTGTGCTAAAGAGCTAAATTTTGAACGTATTAGGTGGAAGGGGCAGCTGCAGAGGATGGAAGGACACCCAGCATCTGGGACACCTTCGTCCATGAAGGTACATGATCGATCCAGATGACTTCTTCAGATAACTACGGATATGCTTTCAAGAATTGCAAGGTTTGGGTCGAGCTTCAAATCGTGCTCGTGGCTTGAAGGTTTTGAAGTATTTCTGTAAATGATAGGTTATTCGTACGATGGATCCACTGCAGATGTTTCAGCAGATCAATATCACCACTACAAGGTTTGTATTGTGCGTGTACAGTAAAAAGTTCAGATATATTGCAGTATCTGAGAAAGCAGAGTTTCTATTCTGTTTCGATGTCAGGAAGACGTAAAGCTTATGCATGCGATGGGTTTAGACGCGTACAGATTCTCCATTGGTTGGCCTAGGCTTATTCCCGGTAGGTACAAATAGAGTGGTAATATTTTTCTTCCAAAAAAAATGCAGTACTAAATTCATTTCTGAAAATTTCTGATACCACATTGTGTAGATGGACGAGGAGAGATCAACCCAAAAGGTCTGGAATACTACAACAATCTCATAGACGAACTGATACTGCACGGTATAGGCTTGCTCTTTTATTAAGTTATGGCAATGCAACACTTCCTGTTGTAATTTGTAAAGCTGAAAGACTGATCCCCACAATTGACTTGCCGTTCTGTCCCTCTATGAATCACCGATACCTCCCTAACCCCACCGTACCCGTATCCGATACTTGCATATCCGATACTTCGATACTCCGATACTCTCTCTATAGCTCCACTATGTTGTTTACAAAAGCGGCGTATCGCCGTACCCGTATCGCGTATCGGTGATACATAGCTGTCCCTTCTTCTTTCTTTGTTTTCTTTTAAAAATAAGTCTGCTTCCTGTCAGTTCTGAGTTTCTGACTAATCTAGCTCCATTTACTATCATGTTTGTAGGGATTCAGCCTCATGCCACCATCTACCATTTTGATCTTCCTCAGGTCCTTCAGGATGAATACGGTGGACTTCTCAGCCCCAAATTCATGTAAGTGCCCTAGCACAATGTTCAGATGAAACATCAGTGCAAACACTTTGCAAGTTCTCAATCAACGTTCATATCTCCTGAAACAAATCTGTCCATCACAAAGTTGAGACCAGGTTTGAGCTGAAAATTACTCCTAACACGTACTGCAGCGAAGACTACATTGCATTTGCAGAAGTCTGCTTCAGGAACTTCGGGGACAGGGTGAAGCACTGGGTGACCGTGAACGAGCCCAACATAGAGACCATCGGCGGCTACGACATAGGCTCCCAGCCGCCACGGCGCTGCTCCTCTCCCTTCGGCGAGAACTGCACCGGCGGCAACTCGTCGACGGAGCCGTACGTCGCCGCGCACCACCTCCTCCTCGCACACGCCTCTGCTGTGTCCTTGTACAGGAACAAGTACAAGGTACACTCGTATCTCTACAGTTCAGAGACCCTTCACTGTCTGAATTCCGACATACCAAGACTGACTGAATAACTGAAATGGCACCTGAACATTGAACTGATTGCTATACAGCCAATTCAAGGAGGCCAGATTGGGATGACTCTCCTGGGCTGGTGGCACGAGCCTGCCACCAGCACGTCACAGGACGCAGCTGCTGCTTCAAGGATGAATGACTTCCATATCGGATGGTCAGTAACACTGAACTGGGGTTAACCTGCTCCTGTTAGCACCGGGCAGCTTGCAGTTTGTTACAGTTACAGCACTACAGCAGGAATTCAGCGCCATATGGTTATATGAAACAGGTTCATGCACCCGTTGGCGTACGGGGACTACCCGCCGTTGATGAAGAGCAGGGCGGGCAACCGGCTGCCGCGTTTATCCGCGGAGGAGTCGGCGAGAGTTCGTGGGTCCTTCGACTTCGTCGGCTTCAACCACTACCTCATCCTACGAGTCCGATCGTCCAGGGAAGAGGAGGAGGATTCCGGCCAGACATTGAGAGACTACTACGTCGACGCGTCCGTTCAGAGTAACGAATCATGAAGCACTGTCCATTCGTAGTTTCAGTCCCTGTCGGTTCTGAGTCTGACGAAGAGAAACCTGCTGCATCATGTATCTGAACCCGTGAACCGTTTGTGCTTTCCTTCCTGATGCAGATCCACTTCAGGACATCGCGGAGGTACATTCCATATCGAGAGTGGTGTAACGAAAATTTGCAACAGCGATGCAGCGCACCACTTGTTTCCAACAGGGCAACAGAGATGTATCATGTAACACACACCACTTGTTACACGTTTCTTCTTGTGACGCCGACACGACACTGACATGTGCAGGGCCGCATCGAGTCTCCTCCATGGGCGCTGGCGAAGCTGCTGGAGCACCTCAAGGTGAACTACGGCAACCCTCCCGTGGTCATCCACGAAAACGGTAAGTCCACGAACACCTGAAATAATTGTTCTGAAGATAGGTCTCTGTACGAGCTGTTCGATCGTGTTCTTGCACGTACGGCAGGGCTAGGAGAATCTCCCGACACACCGGGCGCGACCGAGCACGACGACGACGAGTCCAGGTCCGAGTTCCTGCAGAGCTACCTGGAGGTGCTCTACCACTCCATACGGTACGTGCACGCACTCTTTCTGATCCTTGGTTTCGTTGGAAGTTCAGAGGGTGTTCTTTCTCTGAAGAGGAAAGAAAAAAATTTGATGCAGGAACGGGTCGGACGCCCGGGGATACTTCGTGTGGTCGTTCCTGGACGTGTTCGAGTTCCTGTTCGGCTACCGGGTGCGCTTCGGGCTGTGCGGCGTGGACATGGCCGCCGCGGCGCGGGCGCGGTACCCGCGGAGCTCCGCGCGCTGGTACGCCGGCTTCCTCCGCGGCGGCGAGCTCCGGCCGCCGGCTCGCTCCGACAGGGCGTACGCGGCCGCGTGACGAGTTATTATTATATACAAATACAGATATAAAAGAGACACGGAGGATGTATATGGTCACTCACTCACTCGAGAAATAAAAGATCAGTGCCGCCGCAGGTTGTATAGTATACGTGTGTATGAACCATCGAGCTGCAAAATAATGAAGTACAAGTTGAAAGCGTCGTTTCTGCTTGCGTCGTCGATCGAGGCGCTCGACTGCTACGGAGTACTCCGAGGTATAGTCATCGGTGAAGTCACGTTTTTTGTCCTAGTTGAAAAGCAGGCAGCGGCTATCTAGCTAGCCCCGAGTGACAGTACACGTTCTCGTAGGCGTGGTAGCAGGACGTGGAAAATTTGCGCTCCGTCTTCTAGATGGCAGCTGAATAAGCGAGCTAACGAAGTCCCGATCAGAAAAAGAGACGAGCCGGAGGGTGGTTGCCGATTTGAGTTTTGAGTCCCTCTCTGCCTGCCTCTGGTCTCTGGAACAACCGGGGCGCGCGCCACCTGCCGTCCACAAAGCCCAGTTCCTGGCGCACGTGGACACTGGATGCATTGTTATCGAGTCGATCGCGGTTCGTTAGGCTTAAATGAGAAATCTCTGCTACAGCTACAGCAGGTGTGTCCTCTAGCTCACCCCGGGGCGGCGACCGGGACGGCTCGGAAGTCGGAACCGATCGAGCCCGCACCCCGCAGCAACCCGAGGTGACGCGTGATGGCGAGGGCGCTCCGCACCAAACCGTGCCGAGTAGACCAGCCGCTGGCCCGCTACCCGCCTCCGAAGCCTGTGGCTCTCCACTCCCCTATGCCTGCACCGCACACGAGCCGAGCCGGGCACGGCAAGCGCAAGCGCGAGCGGCCGACGCATGGGGTCGGTGGCGAAAGAGAGGGCACGGCGCACGGGACGCGGGGGACGGCGACGCCCCGGCGTCGCCACGTGCCGCGCCACCACGGCAGCTCGATCGGCTACACAGTAGTAGCAGTAGTAGTAAATGCCACCGCATCTAGGCCAGCCTAGCTGGCTGGCTGGCCACACGGCCGGGCGGAGAAGAAGGGAGGGCCCTGATCGCGCACGGCGTCGCTGTCAGAAGCACTCGCGGCGGACGTCAGCGACGACGTCCGCGCGGGGCGGGCCACGGAGCCAATTTGCCGCCGAGGACGGCCGGCCCACTGCCCCATTACGGGGTATAAAACCCTCCACCCGCGCGGCCGGCCGGCGGGCGGGCTGGACAAGCAGAGGAAGTCGAAGGGACCAGCGGAGGCCGGCGGCGCGCGCTTGGACTGATCGAACCGAACACGCGCGATGGGGAAGAAGGCGCTCGGCTGCGCTCCTGGTGCCGTCCTCCTACTCCTCCTGGCCGCCGCCGTGGCCCCGCTCGCGGAGGCGGTCACCCGGGCAGATTTTCCCCCGGGCTTCGTCTTCGGCGTCGGCTCCTCCGCCTACCAGGTACGCCCCCGTACCGTACGTATAGCTACTCGATCTCATGGCCGATGTCAAGGGCTTAGTTCGGTGAGTCCCCGGCTTCCATGGCGGATGCAGGTGTGTGTGCTACTGTTTAGCCCGTGCGTGACTGCGTGGCCTGCGAGCCGCCACGCCACCCGGTCTCGGATAAGGTTACCCACCAACTGACGAATCTTAGCGGATCATTCGGAGATCGTGTAGCAAAAACTAGCAAACGAAATCAATCTGCTCTGTAACGGACTAGTACTAGGTAACTGCGGCGGAGCGAGGAACATGGCGAGCCCACGCGGCAAGTAAACTGAAGCAAAATCGGGGCTTTTCCGTTAAAGGAAAAACAGGAGGCCAGGACAACGTTAAACCCGCTGGTTTCACTCCATCATCATCCGCGATGCCATTGTCAAGTCTAAAGTTTTTTTTCTTTGCGAAAGCAAGTCTTAAAGTTTCAAGCACGAGTATTTTCATTCCAATGGCAAAACTTTATAATTTTGCCTTTGCGTACAAATTTCCACAAAACTGATGTGGTTGTGGCTCTACCATTTCCTTTCCAAACCGCTACCTTCTTGCGTTTATTTTTTTCTGTTCCTCTCCCTCGATCAATACGACCACCCACCGTTTCCTCCTCGTCCTCCAGGACGTTTCATCCTGTCACTGTCTTTGGTTGGACTGTCCTCGTCCCCGGTGTAGCAGAAAGTACCCGAACAAAACGTCACGGACTTGAAATTCATGAAGTTGCATGGAATAATTCTGGAGACCTTTCACCTTTCGCTCCCTCCGATCCCTTTTTTCTTGATTTCCACTCATGTGGTGGACCTTGCACCAGGGACATGCAAATGACAGATAAACTAGTTTACACCCTCGTTTTCATCGACCAAAGCAGCCGGCAGCAGAAGTCCTTTCACTCCATCTCTTAGTCGCCCGGTCGCCCCCCATCTGGGCTCTTAATAACTAAAAAAACTGTGTTAATTGCAATTGCAACTCTTGCTTCTTGTGCAACGAGGAGATCGAGCCCGTGCATTAAGCATAGATTCATCTGCACTCTCCCTGGGTAGAACCGGTACTCCACTTGTCAGTTGTCATCTACCAGATCACCACCAGAGCCGTGCTCCCAGTCCCACAAGAAACAATGACCACAGGCCAAGCGATAATAAGAAACAGGTGGTTGCTGCTCTTCCACTAGGAGACATCTCCTTTTTGGCTTTTTCCATTACATTTTTTGGACTTTACCGATAAACTAGGACGACATGTTTGCCAGTGGACTTCAACAGACATGTTTGTGTCTTCCTGCCTTCTGTCCCTTTTGCTCCCATCTATTCATGCCTTTGGATTGCTGGTTACTCTTGTGGCCACTATTTCTACCTGGTAGCTTTGTCGAACCATCTAAATCTGTGTAATTTGCTATAACGTTATGACATATGAAAGACTTTGGCGTACACGGCCTGGAATTCTAATGCTGGAAAAGTCGCCTTGGTTTACGGGTTCTGACTTCTCACAAGTCGCTATTTTGGGTTTCTAAAAAAAAGGTTCACTATTTTGGGTTAAATAAGGAGTTTGAAATTGATCATATTTTTAATATAGGGTATTGTTCTTGAGAAATGGGCTTCTATTTTCTGAGGGAAAAGTGGAAAATTATCAATTTTATAACAGTAGAGTACATGGAAGTGTGACAGGGTTGGAACAGTAGTACTTTTGACTACAGCAAACATCAATTGTGAACTCATACAAAATGTCTACGTTATGTTTACTGAGATGGTCACCTGTTTTGTGCAGGTCGAAGGTGCAGTTGCAGAGGATGGAAGGAAGCCTAGCATCTGGGACACATTCACACATGAAGGTTAGTTTGATCCTTTTCTGGTCGGTGATTCTAAATCTCTTATGTACTTCGGCTTCTTAATTCTTACGAGAACTCGCTAAAATTTCACAGGCTATTCTCTTGACAAAGCGACAGGTGATGTAACTGCAGATCAGTATCACCATTATAAGGTGTTGTCAAGCAACAGTACTGCACAAACGTTTTTTTTCAGATGGAAAAGCCTCAGACTAACTGAGAGAGATATTTTACGTTTGATGACAGGAAGATGTAAAGCTTTTGAATGAGATTGGCGTCGATGCATACAGGATGTCAATTGCCTGGCCTCGTCTTATTCCTGGTAAGGCCTTATACATCATCAATGTTTTACATATACAGATACATCATCGATGTTTTACGATCGTCTTATCGAACCTAGTCGTCATGGCACCAATAAGTGATTAGTCGTAGATAAGGCTCGATTAGTCAAAACTAGTCGTCCTACACATACCAGGACCGAAATGATATGCATGCTATCATGGTGGCGGCTACAGCGGTGAGAGCTCCTCCCGTTTCCGCCCGTGTGGCAGCGGTGGTGGCTCCAGGAATGGGTTGGGAAGAAATACTAGTCGCCCTCTAGCTCTAGGTATTTATACAAAGCCCAATTGAGTCAATAAACATCATGCCCAAATGATACAATGACCTACCAGCCAGCCCACCTCGCAATACCTCCCTTCCAAACAAGTCGTCCACATCCTAATAGACCGACTAATCGTGATTATGATTAGTCGGACAACTTGCTTTCTGATCGGCCAAACCATATCGGTGACCCTTATCGAGGTCAACGGACCGATAAGGACGACTAATCGCGACATTGTACAGCATTAATAAAGCCACTGCACTGTTAAATATATTAGAAAGTGTGGTTCAGAACATTTGACCTATTGTTTCTTTTGTATTCTCTCTTTTTTGAAAATTCAATTGTTGGCCCGTGTCCTGATTGCTTCGGTTGCTATTTTGTTCCATTGTTACTCTATTTTAGATGGTCGAGGAGCAGTCAATCCGAAAGGACTGGAGTACTACAACAATATAATAGATGAACTCCTTAGCTACGGTATTTAATTTTTCTTTGAATCTTTTACAAATCTGACCGGTTACTAAATTATCCAATTGTGGCAATGTATATGATGAATTTTTCTCTGTTTATGTAGGAATACAGCCTCATGTAACAATCTATCATTTTGATTTCCCTCAGGCTCTTCAAGATGAGTACAACGGACTGCTTAGTCCTAGATTCATGTATTTTTCTCATTGCATCCTAACTCTTAAACTTATTACTGCAGCCACATCCATGAGAGATGAGGTGACGTTAGCTCTTGTGTTATGTGCCTTGATGCAGAGAGGATTTCACTGCATATGCAGATGTGTGCTTCAAGAACTTTGGTGACAGAGTGAAGTACTGGAGCACTGTCAATGAGCCTAACATCGAACCGATTGGCGGATACGACCAAGGAATCCTACCACCACGGCGATGCTCATTTCCCTTTGGCTTCGCTTGTGATGAGGGAAACTCCACCACAGAGCCATACATAGTAGCACACCACCTTCTGCTTGCACATGCCTCGGCAGTGTCCCTATATAGAGAGAAGTACCAGGTTGGAGCTATTGATATATAGTAGAACTGCCATTCAGGATGGATCATTTTTTTTCATACGTGACAATTTGTTTTGTTCCTCGCTGATCAGGCTGAGCAAGGAGGACGCATTGGACTTACTATGCTTGGTTGGTGGTATGAGCCTGCAACGGAAACTCCTGATGATATAGCAGCGGCTGCAAGGATGAATGACTTCCACATTGGATGGTTAGACACTCTGGATCTCTAGTCTCATGCAAATTAAACAACTATATTATTTAAAATATGTGATCATAATACAGGTTCATGCATCCTCTGGTTTATGGAGACTACCCTCCCGTGATGAGGAAGAATGTTGGGTCCAGGCTACCAACCTTGACCGATGAAGAGAGGAAAAGAGTAAAGGGATCTTTTGATTTTGTCGGATTTAACCACTACATTGCCGTCTACGTGAAAGCTGATCTTAGCCGGCTGGATCATAAACTGAGAGATTACATGTATGATGCAGCTGTGACATACGACTGTAAGTATCTTTGGACCTTGATTTTTTTAATCATGCTCCAGTCCGGAGTACAATGGGAAGAATGCATAACCTATCTCAGTTTTGCAGTGCCATTCCTGAAGTTAAGTAACCAGTTCCCGTTCGGGTTGACGAACGATTTTATGACGCCGACCCCCTGGGCCTTGAACAAAATGCTGAGGCATCTCCAAGTGAAATACAAGAACCCTGCGGTGATGATCCATGAAAATGGTAATTTGGGCAGTGATAACCAGATGTAGTGTTCTAAGAATTGGGCGAACTTCATTGTACTCATATGTTACATTCATCTTGGCCACAACAGGAGCTGCTAGCCAGCCTGATCCATCTGGTTTGAACACCTACGACGACGAGTTCAGGTCACAGTTCTTGCAGGATTACATCGAAGCCACACTTCATTCCATCAGGTACTGATGCAACGCAATAATATCATTCCGCTCTGCAGCTGACGGTCACGATATATACCTTCTGAAACTGATATCGCAGAGCACGAAACTCTCTGAAATTGATGCCATATATATTTGCTCTGAAAATGGTGTCACTCTCTATTGCGCACAGGAACGGCTCAAACGTGCAGGGTTACTTCGTGTGGTCATTCCTGGACGTGTTCGAGTACCTATTCGGCTACCGCTTCGGGTTCGGCATCTACGGCGTTGACTTCAACTCAACGGCAAGGACAAGGTACCAGAGGCACTCAGCGAAGTGGTACTCCAGCTTCCTTCGGGGTGGCGAGCTCAGGCCAGTGGCTCTGCCTGACGGAGCGTACTCCCAGTGAAAGTAGCAGGCTCCAGTTCGACAGGATGCCTAATGATCAGCAACCTTCAGGTGGAAAGAAAAGAGCACGTATATGGATAGCTGGGTGGCACATCAGCACGTACAGCAATACTTAAATATATGTTTCTGTCTGGATAAATTCTGGGATTGATATTTTAGTGGGATACGTGTACGTCTACATGTTTTTCTTTGGGTTTTAGGATGGCAGCGCCGGCGGTTTACACAAAAAAAAAGATGTAATGTGTTTCTGTATGAAATTACATATTTTCTTGCTAGTAGGGCTGTCAGTGACCCCGGCTTGTCGGCTCAAGTTTGTAATCGTTAGAAGGTTAAGCCTGAGAAGCGCCGGAGTCTCTAGGTAGGCTCATGCTTGGTTCATTTGTTTTTGAACTTAAGGCTTGGTTCATTTGTAACTTTAGCCGATCTTGAGAATAACACGAGCCAAAGGTATTAAGGGCCTTAAGCGCATTTTGAAAGCTCTGAGCTTAGTTAACCAGCGCACTCATAGTAAGTCGTTGGCTTTAGGGGACTTGGATATATATGCAACCGGCCTATAGCAATGGTGCGGTTTCACGAGGTTGTGCATGGTTCCATGGTGGCTACGCGTGGTTGGAAGCATAGGGGGATGGCAGCTTGCGAGATAAAAAGCCGAGGGGCGAGGGTAGGAGCTAGTAGCTAGTACACCAAGGCTGTGGTTAGCTCTCAAAATCACACCCAACATCCCACTGTGCAAAAAGTCACATCCCATCACATGAAATATCTCTCCTCATGCATGGAGCATTAAATGTAGATAAATAAAAAAAAACTAATTACATAGTTTTGATGTACACGATGAAGCGAATCTTTTGAGTCTAGTTAAGTCACGGTAGGACAATAATTACCACAAACAAATAGAAATGATACAATACATTACAGTGTTCGATTTGATCCGATGTGACTTTTTTACCACACTTTTCACGGAAACTAAACATAGCCCAGGAAGAGTCTCTGCTTGCGAATGAGTCAACCGACAACCGTACAAATTCAGGACGTGGATTTGCAATATTTTTTTTGAACGAACCGGCACGAGATTGTGCCAATTTCATTGAAAAAGAGGAGAGTTACAGCCGGCTAACCGGAGCAAAAACAAAAGGCCAAAAAGAGCAAAAAGCGGACTACTCGCGCATGATTAGAGACGCTAGGCTCTTGGCACCCGCAGCTGTCCAAGTCGATGCTTCGTTTTTAATTTTTGCAAGGAGGCCTGTGACGGAAGTTTCGTGGTGGTTGAAAATTCTCGCGTTTCGCTCTTTCCATAATTCCCACATGACTAAGAGCACGAGACTTCGCACCGCCTTGCGAGAGGCTCCCGCCGTGGTCGTGATGTTGAGCCACCATTGTTGGACGCTCGCTGCTGGTTGCCAGTTGGTGGGGAGCAGGCCCGGCTGCGCAATCCATTGGGCGATAAGCTGCCACAATCTTCGCGTGAACCGGCATTCATATAGCAAGTGCCCCGCCGTTTCCATGGTGCTTCTGCACAAGACGTAGTTGGGGGAGTGAGGCCATTCTCGTCGTGCTAAACGTTCCGCCGTCCATACTCGATTTTGAAAAATGAGCCATGCAAAGGATTTGCATTTTGGGGGAGCCCACGAGCTCCAGATATCGTTGTTGTACGGCGTTTTAACGCAACCGATGAACTGGGCCTTATAAGCCGACGTCGCCGAGTAGGTTCCATCAGCGGTGAGAATCCATCTGAGCTCGTCCAAGGCATCTGGACGAAGTTGCGTGTGTCTGATGGCCGTCCAGAGGGTGACGAATTCATGGATGTGGGTGGTTGTGATTCCTACCGAGATGTTAAATTGCGTGAGCCAGGAGTTATTCGTCAGAGCCTCTTGTACTGTTCCCTTCTTGTTTGTGGCCAGGGCGTAGAGATTTGGAGCCATGTCCTTTGGGCGGCGTCCTGCCACCCAGGCCGATTGCCAGAAGCTGGTGTGCGCTCCATTGCCGAGCGATATGGTGGTGCATGCCGCGAAAAGAAGATGATCCGTCTCATCGCATGGGGTTCCGGTTCCAACCCAAGCCTTTTCCGGTGATTTCTGCTCGTGCCATAGCCATCGGAGTCGAAGCGCCCTGGCGAATTTGTCAAGGTTTAGTACCCCAAGACCTCCGTATTCCTTTGGCAAGCAGCTTCGTGTCCAGTTGACCTTGCATTTACCCCCCGTCAAGGCTTGGCTTCCAGCCCAGAGGAAACGCTTCCTTGTTTTGTCAAGCTCTTCAAGGACCTCTTTTGACAGTTTCATAGTCGATAGCATGTAGATGGCCTGTGACGTGAGCACAGTTTTGGTGAGGCATATTCTCCCAGCCAGACTGAGGTTCCTACCGTGCCATGAGTACAATTTCCCCGCCACTTTGTCGATCAGGGGTTGAAAATCAATCTTTCGCAGCCTCTTGATCGATAAAGGTAGACCGAGGTAGCGCATGGGGAAGCCAGAACGGGTAACCGGCAGATCGGCTAGCAGGCTGTCAATGTCGATGCCGCCACAACTAATGGGTGCCACGCTAGTCTTTTGGAGGTTTGTTACCAGTCCAGTGACACAACCGAAGCCGTGGAGGAGTTGCTTCAAATTTTGGACGTCCCTTTCAGTTGGTTTCAAGAATATTGCCGCATCATCTGCATAGAGGGAGGCTCTGAATCGGGCAACTCGACCTCCAACTTTGCTAAGTAGCCCTCGATCGGTCGCGATGGTAAGAAGTTGATGCAGCGGGTCAATGGCCAGGACAAACAGGAGCGGCGATAGCGGGTCTCCCTGACGCAAGCCTCGTCCATGTGGGATGGACTCTAGGGGGATGCCATTTAACAGGACTTTGGAGGTGGAGGTAGACAGGGAAGCTGCAATCCAGTCGCACCATCGTTGGCAGTTTCATAGCCGATAGTGTGTAGATGGCCTGTGAAGTGAGTACAGTTTTGGTAAGGCATATTCTCCCGGCTAGGCTGAGGTTCCTTCCGTGCCATGAGGACAATTTTCCCGCCACTTTGTCGATCAGGGGTTGAAAATCAATCTTTCGCAGCCGTCTGATTGACAAAGGTAGACCGAGATAGCGCATTGGGAAGCCCGAGTGGGTGACCGGCATATCGGCTAGCAGGCTGTCAATGTCGATGTCGCCACAACTAATGGATGCCACGCTAGTCTTTTGGAAGTTTGTAACTAGCCCAGTGACACAACCGAAACCGTGAAGTAGTTGCTTCAAATTATTGACGTCCCTCTCGGTTGGTTTCAAGAATATTGCCGCATCATCTGCATAGAGGGAGGCTCTGAATCGGGCGACCCGGCCTCCCACTTTGCTGAGTAGCCCTCGATCGGTTGCGATGGTAAGGAGTTGGTGCAGCGGGTCAATGGCCAGGACAAACAGGAGCGGCGATAGCGGGTCCCCCTGACGCAAGCCTCGTCCATGTGGGATGGACTCAAGGGGGATGCCATTTAGAAGGACTTAGGAGGTGGAGGTAGACAGGGAGGCAGCAATCCAGTCGCACCAGCGTTGCGGGAAACCTCGCCTTCTCAGGAGTTTTAAAAGATAGTCCCATCGGACTGAGTCGAAGGCTTTGGAGATGTCCAGCTTCAGGAGCAGGGCCACAGTTTTGTTTCGGTGGAAACGGCGGGCGATGTTTCTCACATAGAGAAAGTTGTCATGGATGACTCTCCCTTTAATGAAGGCGCTCTGACATGGAGAGACGAGGTTGTTCATGTGCGGGGCCAGTCGCAGGGCTAGGAGTTTGCTAATGATTTTTGCAATTGCGTGGATTAAGCTTATTGGCCGGTAGTCCCGGATGCTCTCCGCTGCGTCTTTTTTGGGGATGAGGACAATGTTTGCCGAGTTAAGTAGGTTCAGATCATTGCAACGCAGGTTGTGGAAGGAATTTACAGCCGCTATGATGTCGGATTTGATGATAGGCCAACATGTCTTGAAGAAGAGGCCGGTGAAACCATCCGGCCCTGGCGCCTTGTCCTGCGGGAGCTGTGCGATGGCCTTGACGATTTCCTCCTCCGAGAAAGGCTCCTCCAGGTTAGACAGATCAACCTCCGGGAAGTGGAGATCATCCCAGGAGAAATCAAGTGTTTGGCGTGCAGGGTTGCTCATTGTGGTAGTGAAGTGCTCGAGGATCAGTTCTTGTTTCTCAGGATGTGTAATGGCCCAGCCAGAGTCTTTTTTGAGCCGTTGTATGAAATTCCGCCGACGGCGGGAGCTTGCCTTTAGATGAAAAAATCTTGTGTTTGCATCACCCTCTTTTAGGTAAGCGATCCTGGAGCATTGTTTTCGCCGGGCTTTTTCAACAACCGCCCATCCTAAGAGACGACGTTTGAGTCTGCGGTGTAGGTGGAATTCTCCTTCCGATAGTGATCTTTCCTCTCCGGCCGTGTCCAAGTGCAGGATGATTTGGTTGGCGACTTTCGTTTTCAGTCTGATGTCAGAGAAGTGCGTACGACTCCACCTTCGTAAAGCTCGGCCAAGGTGGTAGAGCTTGTGGCCCAATCGGTGGAAAGGCTCGGTATGATCAGTCGGCGTTGTCCAGACCTGCTCAACTAGCTCCA
>OAMR01000344.1:796710-817948 GCA_900205405.1 Echinochloa crus-galli
CCCCGCCGCGCCGCCGCCGCGGCCGCTGCGGCTTCTATCCCCGCCGCCCTTCCCGTCTACACGACGGGGTCGAGGCCCAAGAGCCCGCCGCTTCAATCGCCATCGCGGCCGTCCCGCCGCCACGATCTGCTACGCCGCCACGCTGCCGCCGCTTCAATCGCCATCGCGACCGTCCCGCCGCCACGATCTTCCACGCTGCCGCCGCTTCAATTGCCATCGCCGCCGCCGCTACAATCGCCATCACCGCCGTGTACAGGTGAATTGATGGTTCATCCTCTCTCGCCTTGGCCTGATATTGATAGATTTTTTGCCAGATCAGACTTACTAAATTGATGGTTCATCCGTTATTTAAATTGATCCACAAGTTTACATAGTAAATAGTGGTCACCACTGATCTGTTGGGTCAAGAAAAAATAATGATAGTTGCAAGATACATGTTTGGTGAAATCCCCCTTCAATTTGATATTGTTGTCAACCAAAATTGTAACATTCAGGGTTCCTGGGTGCCTTTGGAATATTTTCAAACCATGCACTTGGAAACACATCTACATATGCTAAATCAAAAGCAAGTCAGACGGTGTCGCCACTATCGCTTTAGTGTGCTTTGGTTTCTTTAAGAGTACATTGCCCTTTTTTCTTAACTGAGTACATGCAAGCTATTTAGAAATGTAGAACGTGTTGACCTTAGAATTATAATTTTCTACTTATAGGGAGATAGAGAAGCAAAGCCTCATTTAAAAGAGAATTTGCATTGGTTTAGGTGCATTCCACTCCTGCAAAAAAAATGAAGATAAGAAGCAAGTCATGTAAACTTCATAAAAATAAACGATTATAGGATATGTCATCAGTAATATACATATACTGCAACCTAAGTGCAGAGATAGAGAGCACATCCTAAATGGCGTGATCAAGCTGAGTTATTCAGTCCATGCTTCATTCCATGGTAGTTCCAAACAGATCCAAGATTATGAGATCAAGCAGAAATAAAAAGACATGGTAGTTCCAAGGACCCATCTCTTCAGACAGCAGCTTCAGTCCAATTATTTTCTAGGCCAGTTAGGGCATTCCACTTGTTGGGGCTTTAGGGTTCAGCCGAGCCGGCCGCCGCCAGGCCTCAGCTGGATAGATGGGGTCTGGTGAGGTCAATATTTGTTCCCGTGATTCTGTTTCTGCTTTTTTTTGTTCCTTTGATTCTGTTTCTTTCCTTTTTTTCACGCTGTTGATTAGATCCTTGCTTGTTTCATCTTATCTTTACCTGTCGTTGTTGATCGGATCCCTGCTGTAGTCTTCGTATCACAGACTCACAGCTTCATCGTTGCATCAGGCAAGTTCGGCTGACGCGCGACTCCGTCGTTTTTGCATCGCAGGCACGTACCGAGTTCAGCTGCCACATCACTCTCCGGCTCCTTCTGTAGCTACCACAGATCTATGTCACTCTGGCCGGTTCTTCCTGCCCGATGACACGAAGGAGCCAGGTCGTAGTTGGTGATAAATAGTCAGTTTTTTTTTTTTTGAGGAAACAGGAGAGGCAAGTTGATAAATAGTCAGTAGATCAAGGTTTGCTCTTGCCTCTTGAGGACCTCGATCGTGGTGGAGACTGGGAAGCTGCTGCTACACATCGTACTGCTGAGCTGCTCCACTGAAAGGGTATGCCAACCAAGAAGCTTGTAGTGGCCTTTGTGAGGTCAACATTTTGTAGAAATTGACATATACTGATTTGTCCTGTTGGTGAGAATTTTAGACATGCATTTTAGTTTTTTTGTTGGTTACACAAGACTAATGTACTACCTCCAGGGAAGGTAATTCAACTAGCAGCGGGATCGGGCAAGCGCAACATGATTGATCGCTCTATGGAATATCCGGATGCTCTGTTTGCTTTAGAACTGCAGACTTGTTTTTTTCCCCCAGATAGTAGTCCAGTAATTTGAGTGTTGGTTGATGATTGGTGTTGTCTGAACCTATATTTGTGTAGGTTCCTAAGAATTCACAGTGTTTGAGCGCTGCTTCTCTGGTAATTACATTACATTTTATACTGGGTGCCAAGGATTTTGTTTTAAAAATTATTTGATTCATCTTGACAAGTATCACTACTGGGAAAGGATATATCAGTGCTGAATTGGACAGTCCAACATATGATGAATAGTGGCTGAAGACCAAATTCTCGATGTGGCACAGGTGAAGATTCATGACAGCAGATTGCTTGAAAGAGCATACATGATCTGATTCTTCTGGCCAAGGTGAGGTCTCTGATCTGATCGCCTTCCTAAATTCTGGTTGGTTTCCTTATATTGGTTTAGATTTTAACCTTGAACTTAGAACTGCTTCGTAGGGCTAACCTGAAAAATTTCAGATAAGTATAAATTGCTTATTTTGTTAGTTTTAGAATGTGCAGAATCAAAAAGGTGGAACCAGACTATTAGTAAAATAAGATGTAGCATCTTAGGTAATACCAGAATAAGCAATTTATTTGAGAAGAATTATTGTCTATAATACTTTTCTATTATAATTATTGGATTGGGCCAACATTTTTCTCCAATGAAGAGCTAATATTTCTTAAATGCTGGATTTTTTTACACCACTATACCTCTAAAGATCTATTGCTACTGGTACGAAATACGGCTTTAGTGAAGTGGATCTTGTCGCTAATACCTCACGGCTTGCCAAAAAAATGATATCATGCTTCCGGTTTGGAGAGATATTTGAACAAAGCATTTTGCGTCAAGAGCTTTTTCTTATGATAATCGACCTTGCTCTTGTTCTTGTTGACACACTTCAAGATCTGGGACTACAGATAGGAATATCCAATTGTCTGATCCACTTCCTCCTGCTCATGGGAAGGGTAAGGAACGAAGCTATGTGTATGTCTCTGAAGCAACTCTCAGTTTTACTTGGCAGTTTTACAAAGCATATATTTTTGCAGAGGAGATGCCCATTTGTGAGCAGCAGATTCCGTAAGAGAAAATCCATCAGACAATGAAGTTATGGCTTACGGTTGGTAAATTATGTTGTCAGGTTCTGAAATCATGGGTTCCTAATTCTCTCGTAGTTCTAAGTTTTGCGATTTGCAAACACAAATCTTATCTATTTGAAACATAGTTGTGGTTAATTTTGATATAGCATTATATTTAAGTATGTTCGGTGGTTGTGAACCTTGAGTATGCAATGCCCGTCTCAAAGAATATTTGTTTACATCGATACTATTTTATTTATGCTCTATGTATTGCACCAAACGCACGAGCACTCGAAAACAGTTTTGTAACCCACCATCCATACCTTTATGAAAAATAAAATTACTAACTTCAATAGACTTCGGTGTGACCTATAGCTGTTAAAATTAAATTTTTCGTATGATCTATTTATATTTGTTTCATGTATCATATTCGTAGCAATGCACGGGCATTTAACTAGTTGTAGTAGAGGTGACAACTTCACCGGATCCCCTAAAGCTGCGTGCCATCCCCTCCCTTGCTGTCTGTCTCGTGGGGCCCCTCCCTTCCCCGCCTTCGCATTTCCGCAACGCTCCTGTAGTGCTCTACTGCTCTTGCTCCCCCAACCCCTACCAGCCAAAAAAAATATAAATAAAAAAAGAAAAAGAGAGAGACGGAGAAGAGAGAACGAGAGAGGGAGGGGAAGAGAGAGAGAGAGAGAGAGAGAGAGAGGGCAGTGGTGGTGGTACTAGTAGCAGCCGCAGCAGCTACCTCCGAGCCGCTCCTCTCGCGGAGCCTCACCTCGCCTCCGCACCACGGTCGCATCCCCCTCACGCTGCCCCTGCTGTGCTCGCTCGCCGGCGGCGGCGGACCCTCGGAGTCCCACGGGGGGCGGGGCGGTTGCGCCTCCGACGGAAGCCTCCAGAAGGCCTCCCAAGCTGCTGATAGTGTACGGTAACTGCCCCCATCCCCCTGCACGCGATGGCTGCCTCATCATTAACCAAAGAGCCGATTTCCCCTAATTTCTCCCGCGTGATTTCGCGCGTGGGGGAGGCCGCATTGGATGAGGGCGAAGGGCCGGACTGCTCCCTGAATCCGCGCGGGTTTTCGTGGGCACTAGTGCTGACGGATTGGTTGATCTAGGGTTTAGTGCCTCCGATTCGTGCCTCTCTCATTTTTTTTACAAGTTGCTGGCCCCGATAATTAGACCCGCGGGGATAGGGGCCAATTAACTTCCGTCTGGACGGTTAGGTGTCAGCAGGACTGTTCGCTTGCTGCTAGCAGCAGCTTTCATGCTCTGATGTGATCGTTTGGTCTGTGCATTGGGATTACGGGTGCACTGCTGCCTTTGGAGTTTGTATGATGGTAATTTGGTGGTGCTCAACTAGTTACTCCCGCCCCTGCTCCCTGTGCCACGCTGGACTGCTAATCTCAAACATGTTTTGTCAGTATGGTATGGGCATTGACTGATTAGATGCTCGACTATTTGTTAGGGGGCTGTCAGGCCCCGGTGCTTAACCACATGTAAATGTTGAAAGCAACTGGAAATTGTTTCAGCTGAGAGTTCTCTGTGCCTTAGGCCTGCGAAGTTCCCATTCAGAGTCATGCCCAATAATACCTCTTGCTCAGACTTTTTTCAGTAGTTATTCGCTTTGTTGGCAGGTGTTTTTGGTGTACCTACCGGTATTCCGTGTATACACTTGCCATATCTGACATCTGCCTATATGAATTGCATATATGTCACTTCATGAAGTCAGTTGTTGCAAAATAGGGTTGATATGAAGGTCCAATGCCTCCCAGGCATGAAGATGCACAATTTGACTCTGTTGTTTGCTACTTGCTTTGTTGAGGATAAGGCGTGCGATGTTTGTAGCCATTAGAGAATTCCTTGTGACTTTTGGAACAAAGTTTGTTCTAAATAGCGGGCTACAGTATTTAGCAGGAGTGTGCAATACATGCATTTGTTCCTGCCTCCTGTCACAAGATGCATACGACTGATGTTCAGTACTAGCATGAAATTTGTGTGCCAATGAGACCATGTTAAAGTAAATAGTGCTCTGGATCTTTAGTCAATCAATAACTACCCTCTTCTAATGTTTTGGAGCCATAACTCAGTAGTTAACAATTTAACATGCTGATGTTATCTTACTTACCCATCAAGCTATACCCTGGTGGAAGCTGGCCTGGATCCATACATGTAGCATTGTAGCTTCTTGTTTGTCCTTTCCCCCAGTTTTACTGTGGCCTTCTGTTCTCATACGTACTCTCTTTTTTTTTAACCTGTTACTTTTGTGATAATACATAGCCCTCCATTCCACATTGAATCTTTTTTGCATTTCCACTCTTGCCTCTGTTCTTCCAGATCTCTCTAGAGCTGTACTTGCAACAATATAATCTCTTTGGAAAACAATTTCCTGTATTTCTTGCCATTTCATTGATTCTGTTCCTTGTATTTTGCAGGTGACCTACTAATCTCATAGCTCCCTATTTTGCTGGCTGCAAGCAGATGTAATAATGGACAACCTTGGGCATAGAGAAAATGGCAGGCAAAGGACTGATCAATATAAAGCGGTTCATACTCAGGTTTGTGTACTTCATCTAGAATTCTTATGCAGCATTTTGTATTTATACATGTTTGGATGCTCCTAATCATATGAAAGACACTGCCCGAATGTGTCAACAAGAATCTTCTTCAGCTGTCTTCATGTTTAGGCTGAACATATCTATGGAGGAGGAAAAATAATGTAATTATGCCTTTTCTGCACAAAAGCATGGTTTCAAAGGTGGTAAAGCGTCACAAGAATTCTGGGAACGACAAGGCGTCACTGTTTTCCAAGGCGAGCTGGGTGCGCTGCGACGCCTTTAAAACTATGCACACAAGGCAAACTATTGCAGCTTAATTAGGAAGCCGGTTAGCTGAAAGTCTGAATATCTGATTACTAAAACAGAGAAACATAAAGGCTGGCACCAGTTGTCCATCTTTACAAATGCAATAGCTAATGTTAACAAGTCAGAACAAAACACTTTCTATATAGTTAGATAGCTAAAATGTTCATAGTCCAATTAGTTAATTTCTTTATGGTGAAGCTTGTTATGGATTTTGTTTGTGTCATCGCTCTTTCTGTTAGGTAGTCAAGACTTTCGATTCTATTGTAAAGGAGGTTATTTCTGGGCTAACATATCTACATAACTCCACTGTTTATTTACTGCTCATATGTTTTAACTGCTACTATTGTATTGAAGTTTCAATGTCAAAACCTGTCATGCATATGCTGTTCCTCATTTTGGAACAAACTATTATGGATGATTATGCTATTCCCTGTACCTTAATTTCAATGACAGAACTCTTGAACTTCCACGCGCTTGGCGTGCTTATGTAGTTTTTATCTACTTATCTAGATTAGACTTTGTCGCTTTATTCTCTCAGAGATATATTATAATTCATTGCTCTTGGCTAGTTTCCTTGGGTGTTCCTTTATCGCCTGCCACATCTATTCTAACTAGGAATGTTGGAACATGATTTTGCAAATTTGACATGATTGCATATGTTACATTTTTTATCCTGAAACAAGCAATGTTGCAGACTGTTTTAGTTTCCTGTTCAATTTTATCCTATCTAAATGGTGCGACTCTGGATGCTTATGCAATTAGTTTCTCTATGGTTACACGACACTATATAGCTTTGTTTTTTTTATAACCACTATATAGCTTTGTTGGAAGTAGGACTAAATGTGCAGTGCGGAACTTGCATGTATTCTGTTTCAGCATTGACTGGAATTAACATATGACAAACTGGTAGCTATTGTTGTCTATTGTAAGCATGCTTTGAGTGGAAGAGTGGGGGGATGTGCGGTGGAGGTGAAGATTCAGCTCGTGCTTCTGTGATGAAGAACGAGTGGAAGGACCAAGATCTTGGGCTGAACCAGGTCTCCTTCGATGAGACGACTATGCCCCCACCTGCCTGCTCGTGCACCGGAGAGCTCCGTCAGTGCTACAAGTGGGGAAATGGAGGGTGGCAATCGTCCTGCTGCACCATGAGCATGTCCATGTACCCACTTCCCGTGATGCCCAACAGGCGCCACACCCGTATGGGGGGAAGGAAGATGAGCGGCAGTGCATTCATAAAGCTGCTCAGCCGGCTGGCAGCTGAAGGCCACGACCTCTCAACGTCGGTGGACCTCAAGGACCACTGGGCCAAGCATGGCACGAACCGATACATCACCATCCGGTAGCATCGTCTGCCTTTGTTGTATCTGCCATTCAAGCTGAAAAGGGGAGATTGCGCTAATGTTGCTTCTCCTGCATCTCTAGAGCAGCCTTGCTGGTGCCATATTTTGTAATGTCATTGGTTTCTAGCGGATGTGGGTAGAGTTTTGTGTTCACAGTGCTGTAGGTTTTCCCCTTTCCGAACTGTTAATTTGTGCTCGTGGCGCTGAAATGATGCAGTCCACGAGAATGCAAGTGTAATTTGTAGTTGCCAGGTATTCATCGTAAGATTGTTGTATAGCTTTGATATCTGGATTGAACTGGTAGTTGTGGAAGGTCGACTATAATTAGCTTTATGCCTACTATCTTTACTAGCCATCAGGTACTAAAGCTGCCGTAAACGCAAGGCGTTGTTTATGACACCGTCTTTTCTGTTGTTCAGAAACTATCATCACCAAAAAGGTCTGAGAAATCCATACCTTATGACCATACCCTAGCTCTCAAAAGGAATGTTGCAAGCAGTGTGAGTTTCTATTGAATTCCCATATGATTCCAGCCTTCCGGACAGGAACATGTAGAGAAAGGACAAGCAAGAAGAGAAGCTGATAACGGCAGAGGTTGTGACCCAGTTCAGCTAAGAACTACAGTATGTTACTCGGTATTATCAAGGAGTCCCACCATTTTTAAAAGCCAGAACAAGCAACATCAGTGTGAAGTCTGAACTGCGGACAGAACAAACCAAGCAAAATATTTGGAGTTTCAGTCACACACCCAGCTTATACTGCATAACATTCAGAACAAGCAACAAGTCAGCTTATACCGACTCTATTGCCATACATTCAGGCTCAGAAAGCACACTATTTGATTTCCTCAAACGGCATAACATGAAAGCAAAATTTGAGGAATCTAGCCAATGCAAATACAAATGGCTACCAACCAATAATCATGTCAGGGGAGAACCAACACTCCAAAGTTACAGGTCACAACATCATCTGCATTACGTGCTACAGATTTTGATAATTCGTACTGTGAATCACACTCCATATCACAATTCACAATCCAGGATGGGCAAGAAATCAATACGCCAATCAGTAGTTACATCCACCATTGCAGTACGATGTGTTTGCAGTAACAAAAGATTCAGGCAGGCCAAGCAAGATGCAGAACGAGTTGGGAGTGTCCTGGTGGATCGTTCAGCCCTACGGCTCAGCCGGCGAGCGGGTTGGCGTGGATGGTGACGCGGTTGAGCCTGATCTCCGCGAGCGGCCTGTCCCCCGGGCCGGTCTGCGCCTTCTCCATGAGGTCGAGGACCTCGAAGCCGGAAATGAACAGGGCGAAGATGGTGTAGTGGCCGTTGAGGGGCGGCTGCTTGGCGTAGGTGATGAAGAACTGGCTGCCGTTGGTGTTGGGCCCGCTGTTGGCCATCGACATGATCCCCCTCGCGTTGTGCTGCCGACAAATCAAATCAATCAGGAATTAAAACGAGGGTTGGGTTCGTCAGAGGAATCAACCAGCTCAGCCAGCCAATCGACCTGGAGGACGGCCAATCGAGCTGGAGGATGGGCGGCGTAGGGAGATGTAGTACCTTGAGGGACTCCCTGAACTCGTCGGCGAACTTGGTGCCCCAGATGGAGGTGCCGCCCTTGCCGGTGCCGGTGGGGTCGCCGCCCTGGATCATGAAGCCCTTGATGTTGCGGTGGAAGACGGTGCCGTCGTAGTAGCCGCTGGCGCAGAGGGCCAGGAAGTTCTCCGCCGTGCGGGGCACCTGGTCGCAGAACACCTCGCACTTGATGTCCCCCAGGTTCGTGTGCAGCGTCACCGACTGCGAACCACTGCGGGCCGGAGACGAAGGCGAGTAGTCTGCCTGTGGAAGAAGGCGGTGTGGCCGTGTTGGGCTCTTGGGTTGGGCCACCTTATGGGCCGGGATTCCTTTGGTTCCTAAACAAATGCTTAATTCCTCAAAAAAGACAAATGTTTAATTAATTACATTGATTGATTCCAAAAAGGAGCTATCTGCAAACGCGTAGGGGACTACAGTATTCTGCAAGCTGTTGTCCAGTAGAAATATTTCATTCGGATGTTCTTTGCAGTCACATGGGACCTCGATGTCACTAGATAGCTGTTAGTACGAGCACAAGAGTGTAACGAATTCTGACCTTCGAGCAGTTTTATTACTTTAATTCATATACTGTTAGTATGAGCACTAGATACTTGTTGCCTTCTACTTCTTTAGTTCCGTGTAGTAGCTATGCACCTATTCTATACATAGGAAAGTGGTGCTTACTTAACTTATTTTATCTTAGCTATACAACGAAAATATAATTATGCAACCTTTTGACTAACTCTGTATTTTATTTAACAGAAAAGTTCATTTTACAACCTCCAACTATCACAATAGTCTGATTTTCAACCTTAAACTACAAAATCAGATAACAAAGGCCATCCAACTGTCAAAATCGTGCAAATTTAGCCCTTAGGGTGGTTTTGTATTTTGTAAAAAAATTAAAAAAATCCGATTAGATTAAAAAATAGAAACTAATTCATCTTAAATTAGAAAAATATGAAACTAGTATAAAAAATTTTCTAAAAATGTAACCTATCTATTATTGCTCTATTTAAATCTTAATTATTCAAAAATAATAGGCATAACTATAAGCAACCAAATACTATGGACATAAAAAAATGGATCGTTGGCTCTTGGGTTGGGCCACCTTATGGGCCGGGATTCCTTTGGTTCCTAAACAAATGCTTAATTCCTCAAAAAAGACAAATGTTTAATTAATTACATTGATTGATTCCAAAAAGGAGCTATCTGCAAACGCGTAGGGGACTACAGTATTCTGCAAGCTGTTGTCCAGTAGAAATATTTCATTCGGATGTTCTTTGCAGTCACATGGGACCTCGATGTCACTAGATAGCTGTTAGTACGAGCACAAGAGTGTAACGAATTCTGACCTTCGAGCAGTTTTATTACTTTAATTCATATACTGTTAGTATGAGCACTAGATACTTGTTGCCTTCTACTTCTTTAGTTCCGTGTAGTAGCTATGCACCTATTCTATACATAGGAAAGTGGTGCTTACTTAACTTATTTTATCTTAGCTATACAACGAAAATATAATTATGCAACCTTTTGACTAACTCTGTATTTTATTTAACAGAAAAGTTCATTTTACAACCTCCAACTATCACAATAGTCTGATTTTCAACCTTAAACTACAAAATCAGATAACAAAGGCCATCCAACTGTCAAAATCGTGCAAATTTAGCCCTTAGGGTGGTTTTGTATTTTGTAAAAAAATTAAAAAAATCCGATTAGATTAAAAAATAGAAACTAATTCATCTTAAATTAGAAAAATATGAAACTAGTATAAAAAATTTTCTAAAAATGTAACCTATCTATTATTGCTCTATTTAAATCTTAATTATTCAAAAATAATAGGCATAACTATAAGCAACCAAATACTATGGATATAAAAAAATGGATCATATTTAACTGACAAATATAGTGACAATAGCTAGTTTACATTTTTAGAAAACTTTTGGATACCAATTTTGTATTTTTTGACTTAAAATGAATTACTTATGAATTTTTTAGTTTAAATTTGAATATTTTTAGCCACCGTCTAAACCACCCTAAGGGCTAAATTTACACGGTTTAACATTTGGATGGTCTTTGTTATCCGGTTTTGTAGTTTAAGGTTGAAAATCGGACTGTCGTTTTAGTTGGAGGTTGTAAAATGGACTTTTACAGCTCTGAGGTTGTTATAGTTGGACCGAGGTTTGTAGCTATGCTGCCCGCACGCTACGCGGCGCGTAGCCGCTCCTTCGCGCCTCGACCTACCGACGACAACTGCGGCGATCTCGACCTCGACATCCTCCATCCCTTGGTTGTTGTCTCGACAATTTCGGGCACGCGCCGGCCGGGCTAGCTAGAGTTTGGCTTGCGAAATGAAAGCGGTGGTAGGTCACTAGGTGAGGTCAGTGGGATAAATAGACCGCCGCCACATGGTACATGTCTGCGCAACATGGGGCCATATGGGCTGGACTATACACAGCGTGATTTAGGGCCTGTTTCGATGCCTCATTGCTAAAGTTTAGCACTTGCTAAACATGTTTAGCCGAGTAAAATTTAACAAGAAGGTGTTTGGTTTTTCTAAAAATGTAACCTATCTATTATTGCTCTATTTAAATCTTAATTATTCAAAAATAATAGGCATAACTATAAGCAACCAAATACTATGGATATAAAAAAATGGATCATATTTAACTGACAAATATAGTGACAATAGCTAGTTTACATTTTTAGAAAACTTTTGGATACCAATTTTGTATTTTTTGACTTAAAATGAATTACTTATGAATTTTTTAGTTTAAATTTGAATATTTTTAGCCACCGTCTAAACCACCCTAAGGGCTAAATTTACACGGTTTAACATTTGGATGGTCTTTGTTATCCGGTTTTGTAGTTTAAGGTTGAAAATCGGACTGTCGTTTTAGTTGGAGGTTGTAAAATGGACTTTTACAGCTCTGAGGTTGTTATAGTTGGACCGAGGTTTGTAGCTATGCTGCCGCACGCTACGCGGCGCGTAGCCGCTCCTTCGCGCCTCGACCTACCGACGACAACTGCGGCGATCTCGACCTCGACATCCTCCATCCCTTGGTTGTTGTCTCGACAATTTCGGGCACGCGCCGGCCGGGCTAGCTAGAGTTTGGCTTGCGAAATGAAAGCGGTGGTAGGTCACTAGGTGAGGTCAGTGGGATAAATAGACCGCCGCCACATGGTACATGTCTGCGCAACATGGGGCCATATGGGCTGGACTATACACAGCGTGATTTAGGGCCTGTTTCGATGCCTCATTGCTAAAGTTTAGCACTTGCTAAACATGTTTAGCCGAGTAAAATTTAACAAGAAGGTGTTTGGTTTAAGGTGCTAATGAGTTGCTAAACTTTAACAAAAGTCACAAATGCCCCTGCCTGGTCTCCTCCTTCTCGCGCGCGTACGATGACCGTCGTAGGAGCTTCAGCTTGACGAGGAGAAGCCCATGGCGGTGTCCGCTAGACCCGGCGGCAACCAACGCGGCGAATCAGGGTCGACGGAGCTCGGCGACAACGCATGGCGGTCTCTTGGCGGCGACGGCGGCTGGCAGCACAGTGCAGGAGCCAGAGGGAGGGGGGCCAGCACAGGAGCCAGATGGGGGCGACAGTGACGTCGGTGGTGGAGAAGGGGAAAGGAATGAAGAGATGGGGACCGTGGGGAATGAATGAAGAGAGAGAGTGCAGGGGGAGGTGTACCGAAGGAAAAAAAAGTGCATACTATACCAGTTTAACAGATTTTAGCATCTTTTTCATTGGCTAAAGGTTTTGGATGCTAAAGTTTAGCAAATCACATTTAGCAATTCATTAGCAGGGGGTGTTTGCGTCACCTAGTGCTAAAATTTAGCTAAAAGTGATGTGCTAAACTTTAGCACTATAGATCTAAACAGGCCCTTAGTCTCATTTGTTTGTTCCGAACACAGGGTTAGGGTATGCTGTTTGTTCTTTAGAAATGGAAAGTTTATTTCCGGCTTCGGTTATCCTTAATTGAGAATGCATCGATCCATAATTCCTACAAATGGATGCCACCACAACAAAGAAAAGTACACATCCAAAATGATATATAGCTAAGACATCCTATAATCACTATAAGAAAAAAAAACTCTAAAGATAGATAGTGTAGTCGTTATGCAGCATTCTGTTTTGTTACGATCACTGACATGCTGGTGAATGCAGAACCGGAGTTTGATCCAAATCCAGCAAAGATGAAATAATAACTTCAACCACCGAACGAATTCTGGCCACCAAGCCGAAAATATACCGTGTAACGGCCTCACCTCCCACTAGAAAAAGTGATTACACAAGACACATGTCCGCTGTTGGAGACACCGGATATTGAAGTGGCAACCAAGCCCTAAAGTCCAGCAACCACATTGAAGACACTGACCTCCTATAGCCGGCAAGTTATCCTCCCAATGCGACGTCTCCATGAAGAAAACAACATTAAACGACGCGGCCATCGCACAACTGGATAAATCAATATTTGGCTTTCGTCCCGGAGAAATCCTTCCGGAATTGTAGGATGCAACAATGCCTCCAGTAAGGAGAAGTGGCACCCGCAGACGTCACCGTCGTCGAGCAGTGACGACAAGCAATGGAGCATACCGCAACTCTTTCAAATCCACCACCTACCTACCAAAGAGACTTACATAGTTACGCCAAACGTTTACCGACGGGACAATCAATAAGGAAGCTGCCGGCTAACGAGTAGATCCGATCATATGCACATATACACCGCCTCCGGTCGCCGCCGATCCAGGCCGTGTTTCTTTCACAGGTGGCAATTTTTTACCAAAAAAAATCTTGCATGTATGAAGCATTAAATGAAGTCTATTTGTAAAACCCTTTTAGGGATGAGTGTAACTTTGCGCGACGAATCTAATGAGCCTAATTAATTCATGTTTTGCTACAGTAATGCTACAGTAACTAACTTCTAATCATGCGGTCAAATACCTCATTAGGTCTCGCAAAATAGTCCAATGTTATAAAGATAGTTTTATAAACTGATTTTATTTAATATCTTTAATTATTGGTCAAAAGGAACCGACAATATTTTACCAGTCAAAAAAAACACGGCCCCAGATCGTGGACGGCTGCACACGTCATGAGCAGCTTGGGTATGCCGTTTGTTGTGAACGGAAGAGACGGCCCACGAATAAGGGCATGTACAGCCCGTCTTTTTACCCCGTCTGTAACGGGCCTAATTTACAGAAACACCCCCCCCCCCCTCCCATCGACGCCCGCCCCGTCGCCTGAGGAGGCGACGGCCCTGTCCCGTTCCCAGAGGCCGAATCGCCACCCGACGACGCGCTGTAGAGTCCGTCTCCTCACGTCGCCCCCGCAAGCTGGATTCCGCGCGCGTGCTCCTCCTCCCGCGCGTGCTCCTCCTTCCTCGCGCGCTCTTCATCGCCCGCGCGCCAAATCCAGCAAACCACGAGGTGCCGAGCTATTCCCCTACCCGCCATCTGCTATTCCCGGGGGTATAATACCCAGGCGTCGCTAATGGCAGCCGGCGTGAGCGGAGGAGTTTTGCGGGCGAGCAGATGAGGGGCGCGGTGCGGCCGCCGGAGCGATGACGGGGACGGCCGCTCGGACTGGGACGGATCGGGAAGAAGAGGGCGTGTGTGGCGGAGGAAGAGAGAAAGCTCATGATAATGTTGATCTGATGTGTGGACCCCACGACGAATCTTACATGCAGCGCTACTGCAAGTTTTCTTTTTTATGAATCTTGTATAGTTGTATGCAAGCTTTCTTACCGATACCAAACCACTGGAATTGACAATAGCATGGCATCATCAGATAACTTGCTAAAATACTACTTACAACAGTAGATAGTCAAAAAAAATATTTAATCATGTTTCTATTATTTATGTTTGATATTATTCAATCAAATAACCACACAATGGTATACACAAATGTATTTGCAGCTGATCTTAAACACCATGCAGAGCATTAAATGGCTTACAGACGGTCTCTCTGTCTATGGGCTGTATAAGCTGTCGGTACATCTGTCTGTTTACGCAGTTCGAGATTCTGTAGACGACAAGTCGTCTGTGGGCTGTACATGTCCTAACAGGGACTCAATTGTAAATCAAACTTGGGCCTAATTAACTGTAGACCACGGTCCACTCTGGAAACAGCCTAATTAACTGTCGTGACGCGGAAGTCAAACGACCGGAACGGCGGGCTCATTTTCCCACGAGCTGAGCAGTAATAATGGCCGCCGCCCTCCCCGTGGCCGTTTGGAGTACGTTGTTCCTCCGGCTCCTCGATCACGCTGCCGACGAAGGGTTAATGAACGCAAGACCCCCACGCACCAATCATTATCCCTGCTTCTTCAACCCCTCGAATCCTCGATCGGCAAAACCATTGATTCACTCAGCTCCGTCCGCAGCCTCTCCGATCCATTTCCTCAAGCAATCCAGTGCTCCGAGAGCGGTAGTAATGGCGGGCTGGTCTTCTCTCCCGGGGGATCTCATCAACCGCGTCGCCGACCGCCTCCTGGCCGCCGACGACCTCGACTACTACATGGACTTCCGCGCCGTCTGCCGCAGCTGGCGCGCCTCCACCGCCGACCCCAAGGCCACCAGCCCGTTTGACCCGCGCTTCCAGCCGCGCCAGTGGGTCATGCTCGACGAGGTCCACCAGACCGACGACGCGCGCCTCTTTGTCAACGCCGGCACGGGCCGCTTCCTCCGCAGGGACCTGGCGCCGCTTCTCCGCCGCGGCTACTCCCTCATCGCCGGCGCCGGTGGCGGGCTGCTGGTCCTCGCGGAGAGAGCCGCGCCCCACGCCGCTCGCCTCCTCAACCCTTTCACGGGCTCCCTGGTCCGTTTCGCGGCGCCCGTGCCTTCGGAGATGGAAGTCGTTGCGCATGTGATCTCCCCCTCTTCGCCGCCGGCGCTCGTGCTTGTCTGCGACGAATCTGGTGCGATCTACTGGGCCGCCGATCCCGACAGCGAAAGCTTCGTCGCGTACAAGGAGAAACACTACCACAATTTAATGGTGAAGCAAGCTCTCATCGGCGGCATCTACGCCGCTGCCCGTGAGCATGGGTCGTGGCCATCTCTTCTTGTGACCGAGGCCAACAAGATCCTGGGACTGATACCGGAGCTGTTCATTGAGTATTTGTCCAACAATGAAGCGCAAGCCGAGAACCGTTGTTTTCTGGTGGAATCTGCAGGAGAGATGCTGATGGTTTTCAAGGTTAATCGTCGCGTCGAGGTCTTCAAGATCGACACCGGGAGCAACCTGCTCGAACCGGTGAAGAACATAGGCAGCCGTGCCCTCTTCGTCGGGGACTGCAGGTGCTTGGCAGTGGATGCTGAGAAGTTCCCGTCCGTTGAAGCCAACTGCGTCTACTACAGTACTACGTCGTCGTGGAGGAACCGTGGTGCGACATCTTCGTCTACAGCCTCAAGGATGAGAAGGAAGTGAGGGCAGGTCGAGCCATAGAGTCCATAGACTCCTTCAACCCCTTCACCCTGTCCCCTGAGGTTTTTGCTCCTTTCACGGTCATTCAGCTCCTCTGCAGCTACACCTTCGAGCTCGGTCGCTCTGGACTTGAGTGGGAGAAGAAGTTTGCTGCCCTGTCTGCTCTGGATCGGGACCTGATCCTAGCTCGTCACAAGGAATTTCTTGACTATGATTATTGCGAATCAGAAGAGGATTACTGAGATGTCCTTCAGTAATCTACGCGCCTTGTTGAGGTAAGTAGAGTGCTAGCTGTAGATTAATATATTATGTGCGTGTTGTTCAGATTTACTGTTTTCTGTTACCATGCATGGTATATGTGTTTGCAATGTTACAAACTATAGGGTCGGGAATGTTGTCACTGCTTTCTCATTTAATCATATTTCTGTTTTATTTGAACACGCGGCAGAGGTGTATATCATTAGGTTAGGAATAGAGAAATGAAGTAACATACCCAACACCACCACACAATACCACTAGGAAGTTGCATGCGCGCCATGAAAAACAAAAGTAATCGAACAATAGCACAACTAGCTATGGGCTAAACTTGGTCGACAGATAAACTTCCTAATTTGCTAATAAGGGAGGCAGAAGGCATGCATGGAGCATGGTGCAACGCCTGCATGAGCAACGCTGCAAGCTGGCCAATCCACATGGGTGGAAAGCCAGTGCGCTGCCATAGCAAGGGGAGGTGAAGTGCGTTGCTAGGTCTTGTATTTCATGGTGCTGGTGCCGGCGTGCCGCGGTGCAGCGAGACACACAAGAAACAAGCTGAGGACCCAAGGATGTAGTGTCGTTGCAAATGAAGCAGCTAAACTTTCCATATTGATCTTACGAAATTTTTAGCTAACCTAGAAATGACTTAAGAATCGAGATGCTTATTTTTGCAAGTTGTCACGTTACCTTGATATAGTTTTGGAGATTGGTAACCCTTATCTGCACAAGCTCGGCTAGCTTTTCACTTGCAGGCCAAATGTGAGCTTTTGGACTTGTTAGATTTTAGGAAAGAGGTTTTAGCTTTTGCACATGGTTGGAGTAGCAAAAACTGCTAGAATCTACCTCAAACAAACCTGTACGCACAGTACTCCCTCCAGTGTCAAGCTTGAAAAAGGAAAGAATTTGCTTCCTGCTTGCTTTTGTTGTCTGAGTGTCACTTGTAATTGACTGGAGTTATTATAATAGGCTTACACATTGATGATGCCTATCTTATTATTATCCTAGCACACAAGTGCATATTATTTTTTTCTTGAATAATACACAAGAGAACTGCTGTATATCTTTGTGTTAATAGAGGAAAAAACAATCCCTTACAAAGCACCCGGCCCATTCCGGACCGAGCTATAGTGGGGCTGAGCCATATCATTTCTTTTTCTACCTAGGTGTACCGTTTATGTTGTTCAAGCATCATCATCAATTGTGCATTCTTTCTATACCCCATTGACCGTAAGGAAACATCATTATATTCGTAAAGGCATATTCATAGATGTGTGGACCATAACCATTAGGCCTGTCTGCTGGCCGGGTTGCCCATTATTATAAACCGCATGTGCAATAATATGGAGGAGTCTTCAAAAATCATTTTTGTAGTAGTGAGATTGCACAATTTGTGCCTCACAGACCTGGAAAATAGGGCAACCCTGCGTGATGGGCAATTGCGCCCAATAGCAAACCTCAGGCACAGCACAAAAATGCTGCCGCATACATCTGAACACAGCAGGCAAACAACGTTGCTTGCATGTTTCTATTCTTTCTTTTTTTTATTTAAAAGAGCCTCAACATGATATTGTGTATATATTTTATTTTAGGACCTTGATGCCATGATGTGGTAATTGCTCCTGGTGCTACTTACAGGTATGCCTTCTCTAATAGATTGTGTTATTTCATTAACTGAAGAGCTTTGTTTATAGCTTGTTGCTTTTCCTATTGGTAAACTACTTAATTTGTTGAACCTGGATGCTTCTACTTAAGCCATACAATCAATTGATTTGGTCACTACCTCCATGCTGTTATCTTTCTGTGACTAGATTACTTACATAATTTACTTTGGGGCTGCATTGCACCTTGTGATAACCAAATAACCAATGTCCATATAGCAAAAGGATTGTGTAATTATTATCTTTTTCGTTTTCCATATCAACCTGTATGTTGTATTAATTTTGGTACTTACTTGCAGTGTCGCCAGTGATTGGTTATGCAAATGGGTTGGCTGCTCCATTCTGTCAAAGATCGAACTTTGGCCTTCTGCCTTTATCGATACTTAGATAAAAAATTGACGGCTTGTATGCCGAACACATTATTTTTGGTAGTACTTTTGGTTAATGTCGATTATTGATTTTCATATAACTTCTGTAATGCTTAACTGTTGGCGCCATGGTTCTATATGTGGCATCAAGTTGTGTGCAATATTTGCCTCAACACAACCTGTTCTCTATATATTAAAATGAGCCATGTTGCTTAAAGTCAACCTGTTTCGGTATGACCTAATGGATGGACGAGCATATCTTTACAGTGCACATATTATGCTGTTTGATGAATGCCCACAAAAATGTAGACGACAAAATATGATATGTACATGCAAGTCTTAAATACTTACATCTTTGTAACACCCAACCTCTTAACCAAGCTGTATCAACCGCCAATTGTTTGCAACCAGCAATAGGCTAAATTATTAACCAGGCTCTAAAGTAGTTTTTTTTTGAGCTCGGCTCTAAAGTAGTTTATGACAAGATGGCTCAATATATAATATGTTGCCAAGCATCGCAGTCTCTCCCCAGGGATCTTGCATTGGATCCCTCTGGTGCAAGATTTTTTTTTTAAAGATATGAAGTGTTAGAGCAACTCCAAGAGGCTAGCTAAATCAAGATGGATCGATAAAAATAGAAAATATCTGGTAAAATCACTTTCCAACAGAATCGCCATCTTCTTGGCTTGGTTTCTTGCTCGGTATCCCGTCTCGCTCCCTAGCCATTTTTGCCGATCCTTCTCCGCTCGCCATCGGCCATCGCGTCTTACCACGCGGTTTCCTCTCGTTTTCGCGACCTGCCTCGCCCTCCCGCGCGCCCGTTTTGGCGCCTTTTCCTTTCTGCTTGTCAATCTTCTCCGCGCTGCACCTTGCCCCCGTCCAGAAAAGTGCTGCGCCGCACCCCATCCAGGAGCCCCCGCCTTCGCTCGAGCTGCCCAGCTGACCGTGCCTCCCCCGCTATCCAGGAGTCCCCCGCCAACGCGATTGCCGGTCTTCTGGATCGGCTTTTCTCAGCCAGCGCGATCCGTTTTCCTCGGCGGCGGCATGGACACGGACATGATGTCCAGCTCGGCAGGGGCGGACCTTCCAGTAGGGCACGGTAGGGCAGCCACCCTATCTAACTCCAGTAGCGAAGCACCTCCACCCCCTCACCCCTCGAGCTCCCTGCCCTGCCCTCGAGTAACCAATGTCGAGCTGCCAAAGGTCTCAGGATGCCGGCTCCATTCCAGGAGGAAGAAGATGCAAACGAAAAGGTATGCTATGGTGGGCGGGCCCAATTGTTGAAATGCTATTAGCTTGGTGGCTCAATTGGTCTGTTTAGTGCCTACAATTTTTTCTGTTCCCTTGCACAGAAGCTCGGCCACTGCAGCTCGGCGGCGGCGTAGACGCGGATGCGACGTCCAGTGTGGGGCGTGGATGCAATTCCGATCGAACAAGAAAAAAAGGATCACAGAAGCTGATGTGGAGGTCGTTTTGAATTATGAAAATTATGATTTGGAGAGGTTGTTGGGTACCCGATGTTTTAAGGAGATTTTCTACATTATACAAAGAAGGTAAAACTCTATATTTAGCTAATATTATGGCTAGTTTGTTGAAGTTGTCTTAGTTAGCCATGCAAACGTACGTGGGAAACTTTGGCGTTAATCCCGTCACAACTTGGAAGAGTACGGACGTGCTTGGTTACCAGCCACAGCACACCACGCTACAGTGCTGTGACGGCTGTGGCGAGTGAAATCTGCGCCTCGCTACAGTGGCGTGGCAAGCTGTGGCTGCCAGCCAAACAGGCCAAAACATGTTAAATCCTGAGCGGCGTAGTGGCAGCCAGTGTACCAAAGCCATATTTTGCACAACTAGCCACCACAAAGTGAAGAATAGCTTTTGCCGAGGAAACTGACATCTAGCTAACTGCAGATCCAGTTTGATGTTTGCAACTTTGGATGTGTACAGCATTATTTATTATCCTGCATGCATGACTACAGTGGGCTTTCAACTTTAAGCCCTGTACTACATAGCGAAAGGGCTAAAAAAGGCGCTAGTACCAACCTTTTTATTTTTTAGCCATTTTCGTGAAGAAGTTCACGTACAAATACGGTTTTGGTGGAAAGATTTAAAAAAATGGATCCCAGGCTTGGCGCCATATGTCATGGCGCCGAGACGTGTAACCTTGGCACCATGATGCATCGCGCCGATCCTAGGATTCATTTTTTGAAATCTTTCCACCAGGAATGTATTTGTGAATTTCTTTCACGAAAAGGGCTAAAAAACAAAAAAGTCGATACTACATACCACAAAATCAAGGCTCTGATGGGACACTGTCACACTGCTTTCACTGTATTATACTATTATAGCTACTTATAAGCTGACATGCAAAGATGTAGATGCACTACAGCATTTCTACGTCCAGAGCGCGCGTTTCGATCTCTGACAGCAACAACTTAGATTTCTTGAGAAAAATAGCACTCCACCTAGAGTTTACTTCTGATCGAGCACTTAAAAGCAACCCCATTCTGCTTTGATTTTTTTTTCTCGAATACGCAGGAGAACTGCGCATCATTGTATTAATAGAAGAAGAGAGTCATACAGAGACCCAACACACACCCACACACACTCTACTGCCTGAAACTAATCACCTGTTACTAAAAAGAAAGACCTGACCAAGTGAGGCTCTAACTAGGAACCCACGCTGCACCTCTGTCCAACCCCCTAGCGCCCGCCATAGCCCATAGCCGGGCTTCCTCACTAGCAAGGGTCAAGGCTACAGGCAGAGAAGGGATGGCTCCATTAAATACGCAGT